>JAVFBZ010197462.1:0-14031 GCA_032466195.1 Katharina tunicata | reverse complement strand
GACATAAGTTACCCCGCACATTGAAAAAAACATCCGCTTACTGGGCACAGTGAAAAAACATCCATTTACTGGGCACAATGGGAAAACATCCAGTTACTGTGAACAGTGAAAAAACCTCCAGTTACTGGGCCATTGGAAAAAACATCCAGTTACTGGGCACAGTGGAAAAAACATTCAGTTACTGGGCACAGTTGAAAAAACATCCAGTTACTAGGCAAAGTGGATAAAACATTCAGTTAATTGGGCACAGTGAAAAAACATCCAGTTACTTTGCACAGTGAAAAAGATATCCAGTTATTTGTACAGGGGAAAAAATCTAACTGGTTGTCAAAAATATACAAATAATGTGACCATGAAAATTTTCACAATCACAATTTCCACTCAATACCCCTAAAGTGTAAAATCTTGTGGTACAATTAGGATCTGCAAAACCTAGAGAAAACAAAAATGAAGATCAACAATTTCTGGGTACACACACAATTCCAAACCCTGGATATCTCAATTGAATGTATAAAGCTAAAATCTCAAACTTCGGAGTGCATTGAAAATCTTCAATTACTGGTTACAAAGTAACAATGCTATTACTGCATAACCATCTTAGATAATTTTCTAAAGTTTACAATATGAATGTCCAATTCTTCCTGTAGTTTTCTTCGGTCATGCGTTTGAATTTGCTTGAATATTGTTTTGGCATCCTGCTCAGTAGTTCTGCAGTTAGTGTAAAAAGGCGTACGCTTGCTTATCTAGAAACAGTACATATACATGAAGCAAAATGTATAAGAGATTGTTTGTTTGTTTACTTTCCCTTTTTAATGTTTCTTGAGCAGCCTTTTCATCTCTCTCTTCCTCCTTCTGCCTTTTCCTTTCTAGTTTTTCAACAGCCCCCTCTCCTAGCTCGACATGAAATCCTACAACGTCATAGGTTTCATATCTGCTGCCCCTCATTTCAAGCTGGAGTTCTAGGTGGGTTTGAACATCCTCCAGGCTCTTGAAGGAGAGGAGGACAGCACTACCGTTCTCACAGTAGAAGCCAGCTGAGCCCCGGCTGTGACTATTCCACAGTCTGTACCCTCCTGTGGAATGTCTCATCAGCCCAGTGCTGAAATCACCAACCGTAAACACCGCACCAGTGGTAGTTGGTGATTCCATGGCTCTAGCCAAAGCATCCTTCAGAAGGGGTGTCCCGAATTCATTATGAATTTTTTCCCCTTCAGGGCCGATGAAGACTACCCCAGATGACTGTGAATCAGGGTACAAGTCCGTCATGTGGTAGTCGCCCTTGACTTTCATCGGGACACTCCCCTTGAGCTCAAACAGCCCAATTCGCTGTTTGTAAGCAGAGCTCTTCAGCTCTTGGGGATCCCGTTCAAGACTGGCCAATAGGTAGCCGTGGTTCCTGTCCCCAGTGTAAAGAATGGAGTTCAGATCCATTCTGGTCCACTGGTGGACAGGCTTGATGGCTGACATAACCACGGCTGCCAGGGACATGGTTGTACATTGGTTCCCAGCCCAACAGGATCTGAAGTGAAGAGCTGAGCCCTGGTGAAAGGACGCTTTGACACAAGAGAGGGCCGGCCACCAAGCCTTGCAATTCTTTACATGTGACTCGGACACTGAAAGAAAAAGAAATGAAAAATTATTACATATACAAATACGTATTTAACAAAGTTTCCGTGATGATTCATTTTATTCAAGAGCTACGTTTAAAACAATTCATTATTAATAATAATAAAAAAAAGTTATGTGTCATTGAAAGAGTTACCAAAGCATTTTCTGTGTTTTGGACAAACATTCTCTTAAGAAACTCTAGTTGAGAGAGATATTGTTCCTCCCATGTTTAACTTCGTTTAAGTTTCTTCACTAAATGCCACGAATAATTCCTTGACTCACGTGTTCCTCGGAGCCTCTGTATTTCCAGTTCAGAATGAACAGCTTTACTGGACGCTTGCTCACTGCTGACTTTGGTGATTGCCTGTGAAAGGCTTTTGGAGGGAGCAGTCTCTGAGGCAGTCTCGGACCCAAGTCTTGTTGAGGATACATTCCAGGTGTTGGATGAGCTGCCAGAAGTGTTACCAGACTGACCAAAAGATTCATAAGACCTGATGGTCCCCCTGTCTTGTGCAGCGCCTAGGCCTCCAATGGTAACTGCAGTGACCCGAGTTTCTGATCTAAGTGATGCGGCAGAGGCATCACTGCTACGCGAAGCGGCTGGTGCCTCACTGCAAAGTTCAGCAGTTGGTGCTTCACTGGATGCAGCGGTCGGGGTTTCACTGGAGAGGGCAGTAGTTTGGACACCATTATTTGGATTGTCTGGAATGCCCAGGGTGGTGGCGGAGGAATCATTGTCATCTGTGCATTCAGATCTGTGAATCGAAAGAAATAAAAAGTAGCAGTAATACAGAAATTTAGTTTTTGTTGTTTTTTTTTTTGGGGGGGGGGGGCGTCGTAGTATGACAGCGTGACTGATGATGAAATTTTCTGCACTTTTTAAGGATAAGTAGTCTTTATGTTAGACTAATCTCGTTTATTGTTTTTAAACAAGCGTTCTGGAACAAAAAGGAACTGCGTACCATACCTTATATTTCAGAGAATTGCATTTTCATTTAACATTTTACACAAGCAGACCTTAAGAGATTGGGGTTGTTTAAGACACAGTCACGTAACTTTCTCAAATGTTTGAAAGCTAGTGTTCCTAGGATAAGGTAATTTAATATGAAAGACACATCTGTTTGTAGGGAAGGAGAGCTGTTCTTACTTATTAGATTGTTCCTCTTCTTCATGTATATCTTCCGCTAATCGACTTCCTAGAAAACAAAACATCAATAGTATCCATGTTTTTGAAAGTTTAGTTTTCGCCTACTTGTTTTAACCTGATAAATAACTTCCTCATCCTGAAACTTCATCCACATTCCATCACCTTTTCATAATAATGTCATATAAATAATATTGCTTGTCAATAAGATCACTTAATAAGTTATCATGGATATAGCTCTACACGAATTGTCAATTTTCTAGGAAAGTTAGAAATGACGCACTCATAAGACGTCATATATATTTAAAGGCCCATCTTCTCTAACCCAGAGTTGTATTCCGATCTACTTTACTTTACAACCCTTGGCGGACAAAGTATCTATAACCAGAATTCACAGCTATGCAATTGATTGGTTGCTTCGGAACTTGTAGGCACCAATCCGATTTTACGTTAGGTCATCCAATCAACTAGTTTGAGTTATTCAATAACGATAGTGTTCTAGTTGTATATCCGATTGGCTGGATATAATTGGAACAGAGGGAGTTAATTCAAGTCTTGACCACTTTATTCACAGATGGCGCCACTGTACATGCTGGAAATAGATTAGATACTCGGTCCGCCAAGGGTTGCTATGTGGTGTACATCTCGGAATAAAAAGCTTGGTTAGCGAAGATGGTGAATGACAAGCAAATGACAGAGTTGCAAAACGATACGATCCTGGCAGCTTCAGATCTATCTCAATAAACTCGGCTTTTAAGACACAGGGAAAGCTTTTCTCTGAACAGCTAAGTTAACACGTTTCGTGCCTCCGTCTCAAGTTGCGTCTGAAAATATGTACTTACCATTTATATTTTAAAAATTCAGGTTCCAACATAATGTCAAAGAAAATAATAAGGTCACCGTTGACTTTGATTTGACATTATTGTCAGTATTTTTTCGCTGGTAATTTCTACTTAAAGACGTTATATGTGCTATATTTAACTATGTTGAATTCCCTGTCATACTGTTGAGTTGCAGCGTCTGTTACGTTTCACGCAGGGAGCAGTGGACCTCCTATGCATTCCGATTTCGTCTGCTTCAAAGCTTTTTTTCCTTCTAAATTGTCACTTAAGTTTCTTGACCTTTTCGGTTCAGATTTTGGCTTCTTGCATACTAAATGTGTGTCATGAATTTTAAGTTATACGCGTGCAATTTTAAAGAAAACTGATACTTATATTTAACAGAGGTTATGATATATTATATTTATTGCATTAGAAACCTACCATGCTAAAATGGCTCGTAATCTGAAATTCGGTTTCATTTTTTTGTTCCTTGTGTACAATGATAACTTCATATTTTCTGTGGAAATCTCAGAGCGGTTTTGACGAAGTTTCTTCTCTGTTTTCCACCATACACCAACAACACAAAGTCGTCATGTCAGTAAAATTCCCTTCAGTTCACAGTTAAACACTGACGAAATAAATCAAAACATCCTCCCCGCTAGCTTTAAAGGCTCAAAATCATTTAGGAGAAATGTCATTTTGAATAATTAATGTAATGAATAAATTATTTTGTAAACAAAACCATTATTTAAAATTAACAAAATGGCTTCAAGCAGCGGAGGCAAAAAAATATTGCTCTTGAAAAGTTGCTGTGAATCAATGATTGGTCAGATCGCTTGTAGCTAAAAGTAAAACGCAAACCAGTCAAAATGTTCAAGTGGTATAAGATGATGCGGACAATTTACGAGGACAGTTGGCCAATGTTTGCGTGATATTAATGCTACAAAAGTATCGGCCACGTCACATGTATATAAATATACTGCAAAATTATGACAAATAAAAACGGATTGAAAGTAAAATGTGTGTAACCGATCATCATTACCCTGAAACGATTCTGAATTTAACGCCAGGAAAATATTGAAATTAAAAGTAACAAAAACTTCCCTAAAGCATAATATTCTATGTTTTTTTTTAAAAAAACACTTTTCCCAGTGGGCTTATAGTTTATTTTTTGTGATTTTTTTTTATTTTGATTTTTTTTGCGTGTGTGTGCAGTTCGTGGGTGGACCAACCACCAAGTATGGACGAAATCAAAATCTTCTGTAATAGCGAAATTGACTATTTCTTTTTCATATCGTATCGCAACAGAAATAATTTTAGCGAAATTTTAAAGAATATTTTCTGCACACGGTTTCTACACTTCTGAAGGACTGTGCATGATGTTTCTAGTTTTTGGAATACAAACTTTACTCATATGTAGTAAAGGAATATTCATAATGATTCCAGGAACATTTTTCGCTGTAGTAACCGTTACCTAATACGAAATCCTATGGGGATAGCAATTGACCAATCGGATTGCAAACAAACTACTCTGAGGGGTAACAATTTCCAGATGAAGTTGCTTGTCGCAATTGTTACAAATGCTTCGAACCACACGACTGAAACAGGCTACATGACGGACTGACCGATCAGTTGAGACGATTGTTTTAACTTTAGTTTTTACTTCTAAGAGTTTGTATAAAGCCGCCTTACTGAAAGAATACAGCACATCTTTCTAAGTCTCTTAACGAAAGCCTTCCTCCTCCTTCGTTTCTTTTTCTTTTTGGTAACCTCGTTCATTCTGGACACGCTTTAACTATACTTGCAATAAGTCTTAACGATGATCTTTGACAAAGAAGAGACGATTACATTCGATCTCCGATTGACAACACGGGACGTTGTCAACGACGCTGATAGTGACGTACCGTACGACCTCTGACCTGCATGAGTGACGTTATGGCAGCAGATAACGCATGACCTTTGACATTAGGAACATAACGTCACCGTATAGACTTATCCCATGCATTCCTTTAACCTGTGTTCTCTTATTTCGGTTATTTAATTCCATAGGGATGAAGTAAGGATACTTGCATACCTTATTCAACGAGACGAAAAACCCAAGTGGCGAGATTTATCCATGTAAGACATTGGAAATACATGTCTAGGGATCATGGATTGGTCAACATATAACTCAAGGTAACCTTTTTGACGTCACGAGAAAACTCTTTCATAACGTGAAGTCATGCAACAATGGTTTAAAGTTAACAAATCTTTGAGTGACCTGCTCCAATGGGCAATGGCTCAAATGTATATTAATTTCGTTCATATTGGAAGTTACATTTCAGTAGAGCCGCCTGTTAACAGTGTGAATAAAGCTTAACTTTTATCTTTGAACAACGGACGAGAACCCATCTCTGAAATTGTCGTATACCTAACGCAATCCATTATTATTTTAAGTGACCTATGACAATTTATGGACAGTACACTGCTAACAGTTAAAGTATTGCTACTGATGCTTGTGTAAGTGAAAAATAAAGAAATATAACTTATGTCCATGATGTATAATAACTCATGACAAGAAAATTGCATTTAAAGGGGAAGGAAACAAAAAATCCTTGGTATTTCAATTCAATGGTCTTTCAGTGGAAAATTTAGACTGCTACATTGTCGAACCAGGGAGGTCTCTCGAAACCCTTTTCTATTTGAAGGAAGTTTCAGATAATTTCTACCAGAGTTATCGTTCCGTACAGTCGCATTCTTTAGATGTTTTAATTATTTTTTACAAGAGTGTGTAAGCAATGACAACACTGGTAGGTTGTAGTGTTGAGCTGTTCAACTCAAACCCTCATTTTGGCTATAGTTATCAAACTTAACCCTTTGAACATATCTCAATTACTTGACAAGGGGGGTACTTACACATTTGCATCAATTTAAGTCTGGTAACGACACACTTACCTTCAATTTTTAACAAAGTCTTGATTCCAACATTGTGCCATATATCGATCGTTGTAAGCCCGCCATCTTTGTGACGACTTTGACCTATTTACACTGTATTCATTCGCGGCATATTTCAAATTTAAATTAATACAGTTGTAATTTTTAACTTTTCGATTTATTCAGTATGACATTTCATTTATTATATCTGTCACGTTTTAATAAAAAAAAATAATCTTATGTAAACTTGAGTATGTTGTGGCGCACTTTATTTTGTAGTGGATTGCATGTTGATGTACATGATTAACACAGTCGTCTGCTACAAAATGTCCGACGTACAGTTTAACTTTAGTTGGTTATGCTATTCCGATTATTACGTCTTATATTAAATTAAATCTGTGAGACAAATAGAAATTCAGAGGATGTAGAATAAAAGAAAAAGGATATTTGAATTTATCCAAGATTTTAAAAATTGAACCCAGAAGAGACCTAGCCTGCATACATGCATGCGTCCTATTTTTTTTACGGAAATAGGTAGGGTCTATATTTTACTCGTTTTTTCTCATCTTGCTGTAAATATTACTTTGATAGGTTTTAGACCATCAAAACTATATAGTTTTCCAATAAAAGCAATATAATTTATTTTTAAAATGCAGGATGCCTCTTAATGTATGTTTTAAGTCTGAGAATCTTGTATGATTTCCAACCAGATGAGAAAAACGAGTCAGTTAGGTATTTCTAAAGCTACTTTAGTATAATTTCTTATAGTCAAGAAATACTAAAAACAAAAATTTAAGTTTTCCTGATAGTTTTTAATTTAACATGACAAAAAGTAAAAACAAAAAAATTGGCTAAGTTTTTCTTTACTTTAAGAAATACTATAATTTAGCTTTATGAATAGGTGCTGGTCAGTAGTTTTACTTCGGCTTCGAAACAATAGACGGAAGCAATATTTTAAAATAATTATTCCAATAAATAAATTATAATGCAAAGGAATTGATAACATATTTCATTTACTATCCAACGCGCACATGCAAGGTAACCGTGCTACAAACATACCGTTTTGTGGGTTTTTTTTAGTCACATATGAATTAGACAATGCATACATACTTTAAATTGATATTTTATAAACTGGTATATTCGGTCCTTGCAACCTATGAAAAGGTTTCTTTCTTGTGGTTTTCAGCACCGACACGACAATCGTGTTGTAAAATCCTTGTTATGGTCGTAATCTTGTCTCCACGTCTGTTATAACAGTCTGCTAGCATGTGCGCATATCTGTAAATAAGTAAATTAAACAGCGGGAGTCGTCATTTCCGGTTTGAGGTCAGTGTTGACAACCACGTGTTTCCTTCATGCGTATCACCAGTGCTTGCGTAGCTGTATCTAGTTTTTCATCTGTCGCTTAGCTTTACGTGTTCTATTATTTCATATTTCGAATTAATGGATCTTATAAAAGAGGGTTGGTTCAGCGAGGTCAGTACATTATGGCCAGGTCAATCGATGTCTCTTGAAGTGGAAGAGGTGCTCGTGCACGAAAAATCCAAATTCCAAGACGTTTTGGTTTTTAAAAGGTTTGTTGTCTGTCTGCCTCGCTGTGTCCATACATTCATGGTTATTATCTGATTATTTAAGACTTTTGAACAATTTTATCAAACATTGCTCATTTCAATTATTGTTCTTAATCGTACTTTAAAATATATACATGTATTATCAGCTGATTATTGAATACATACAGTAGATCAACACCTTGAACAGTTGAAGGCTTCGGATATGATTCGATCTGCGTGCTGGGATAAAAGTAATATTAAAAAGTGTATTGTGGATTTTATCGCTTCAGTGCCATGGATATGGCACAATGTAGCATGTGGTATCATCTCACTAGCCTGCAGTCACCAGAAAAATGCTGAACTCTTGCAATTCATGTCATAAAATGTTTCCAGCTGTTACACTTACATGTAATTTGATGATCCAAACCGTTTGGCTTCACCAAGTACAGATGTTGGTGGGTAAAAATTAAGCTTCACACATGTCCTCCTGTACCCTGGTGCTCTCCAGGCAAAATGGCATCAGGAAGCAGGTCCTATGACAAATGTGGTGTCCTTTTTTAGTCCTGTGGTTTCTCCCGTGTTGCCATTCCTTTAGTGTGGTTTCCTTCACCCATTGTGCTGACACATGCTCATATGAGGGAAACCCCAATTATACATTGATAGGGACGGTCCGGATGGATAATGTAGCGAAATAAGCTGTTCACAAAGATTTGATGCCAGACATTTTTAAGCTTGGCCAAGGTGTTTTGTGTTATTCAGATGAGAGGGTCAAGCAAGATGAAACCTCCTGTTTGATCTAACGCGTGTTGTTTAGTTTTGGGGATAATCTTATTACTTTTGTATAATTGACCCCAGGATAGTAACAAAAATAATATAAAATTGCACCAGCAAAGTGCTTCTCCATTGTTTTACAAAACATCAGTGGTATTCAGTCAAGCCAGTAGCCATTTTTGTTTTATATAGAATTGGCATTTGGTTGGGTGGAAGCCTCCTGTACCATGGTGATTTCTATGTGCCACAGGATGCCGATTTATTGTGGTGTCCTGTTTTGTTAATGTTATGTAACAGGTTTGTCCTATCTTGCATGTTGCCTGCAGCCAGCGTCGTAACAGTCCTTTACAGTGGTTTCCTTCACCGATTGGGCTGGCACACTATCATAAGCTTTTAAGCGAAATAACCTTGACTACGGTGTAAAACCTTAATCAAACAGTTCCTGTTTTCCACCATAAACCAACAACGCAAATTAATAATCAATGAAAAGACTTAATATAGGAGAAATAGTCTTGAGTATGACGTTAAACACCAATCAAACAAAGAAACAATCATGTTTTCCACCATACAACAACAACACAAAGTCGTCATATAGGTAAAAGGGAAGTTTTCTATTGGCTTCTGGGTTTGCGGGTTGGTTTATATGAGGTTTCTTTTCGGTTTTCCAATTTCCTCCATACACCGGCATATAGGTGAAATACTCTTGAGTATGATGTGAAATACCAGTCAAAAAAATTTAGCGAAATTGAGCTTAAACAGGCTGCAAAGGCTGCATAAATAGTAAAACGAATAGTAAAATTGAATCAATAACCGTTCATAAAAGTCGCCTTTGTTTGATTTTGTTAAGCTGGATTTGTACATATAAATATTGATAGACGAGACATTGTTGACAGTCAAATACATCATTATGTGTGATATGTAACAAGCATACACAGAGTATAATCTCAGCTCCCCTGATTGCAACCACACAATGATTCAACCATTATAGTTCGAGTGAAATCGTTATCCGATATCTTGGTGAGAAATTTTGAAAATAGTGGATGTGTTTAGTTATGACTACCACTGAGAAGCTCTACTTAATAAAGCAAAGTAACAACTCTGAAAAAGGATAGGGAATTCATGATTGACTAACGTTTCGGTTTATTAATCAAACCATCATCAGGGGTAATTTGACAAGAAACAGTAAGGTATATATAAGCGAGAATTTGTTGACAGTCTTATACATTATTTATCAAATTACTCCTGATGATGGTTTGATTAATTAACCGAAACATTGACTCAATCATGAATTCCCTAATTTTGTTCGTAGTGGATGTGTCTTGTCTTATGTAGGATTTTGACAGACATTGTGATTCATGGTTTTGTGGTCCTGAGAAATTTACCAATTTATCCAGGTGTGACTCTCAGTTAGATAAAGATTGTATTGTTTGTTCTGTTGTAGTAAATCATATGGTACTGTTCTGGTCTTGGATGGAGTCATCCAGTGCACCTCGAGGGATGAGTTCTCCTATCAGGAAATGATCACACATTTACCTCTGAATTGTCACCCAGCACCTAAAAAGGTATGATACTTCTTTAGTCAAAGAATTTCACAGAAAAGTTTGTTTCCAGTAGCTGTTCAGATGAAAAACGAAAAAGTGGTAGAGTAATATATTAGTCTCCGATACAATGCTGACTCCAAAAGGTATACTTATGTAAAGCTGAAATTTGTTACCTTGTTTCCCATGAAGTAAACCCAAGGAACTAAGAGAACCTTACTGATGAAATCTGAACTTCTCAGGATTAAAACCTCTGTATTGAATGATTCCATTGAGAGAAACCCCACAATCAGAGACAATCAGTTCCAAGAAAACTTTGCTGTTCAAAGGGAGGTAACTTTAGACATCTTTCTACGGGACAGTATTTTTCATTAACCATCACCGCTGGACTATGGCCTGTCATATGCGTTTTTTCTTGTTGCAATCCCATTCCAGGGACAGACTACGTTATCAAACCCAGCAGTGCTTGTGATGAAAAAATTCATTTTTTAGGACACTTCCAAAGAAAGGAAAATATATAATAATAAAAAAAGATCTTGTGGATATACTATAAATTATTAGCTTTAACTAAATTATTAAATACCTTTTTATTTGAGTTAGTTCGTTGCTTTTAATTTAGATTGATGTGAAGTCTACACAATATCTTATTTCCATAATAACTGGGCCCTCAGGCAGCATATATTTTTGTTTTCACTAATTATTTTTATTGAGTTTGACCCCATTTGGGAATTGGGTTGATCTTTAATTCTACATTATTGACTCAACATTAACACAGTAGCTAAACAAGATCATAGATTGCTTGTGTTGTAATTTCATAAAATCGTTTAATCGATTTGCCTAATAGGTTACACAACTGTTTTTAAATCTGTTAATCGTTTCATACGTCTATTTTAAAATCAGAACCATAGTGGCATTTGCCTTAAGATTGAATACTGCTTTGAGCATAATATTTTTACTATTTGCAATACGCTTTTTTTTTTTCTTTCTTTCTTTCTAATGAATGACTTCATCTGACATGTTTGATATGCATTTAAAAAAAAAAATTGCTCACTCTAGTCTTCTATTCCCCCAAAAAAAGACCAGCAATGGAGATGTGGAGAAGTGAATTACCCTTGAGTATGGCAGATGAGTAAATTAGTAAGCAGTAAAATAAGACACTGACTGTTTGTTGTTTCAGGTATTGGTAATTGGTGGTGGCGACGGAGGTGTGGTTAGAGAGGTTGTCAAACATCCGTCAGTGGAGAGCGTTGTCATGTGTGAAATCGATGAGGTAGGCCTACTATTACAATAACAAAATAGCCTAGAGGCACACAAGGCTATTGTGTTAACCAGAGCTAGAGGTGTCTCTATTTGTTTGAGACACCCAAGAAACCATTTGAGATACCCTATTTCAAGCAAATTTAACATGGAAATGATTGGGAAAATGTCAAATGAGAGACCCTGTTGTTGTAAAAAAAAAAATAGTGATTTGAGACATCCTGTTTTTGATTTCTGTCTAATTATATGCTTGGGTCCAGTCTTGCCCCTGGCAGCTCCACTTTTTTTTTCAGACCAAATTAACTACTGAAAACATTTTTACTTCAGAAAACGTTTTATTGTTAAGGCGGCTGGGTCAGCTATTTTTTCATAAAAAATTAGGGGAAATAATCAATGCTGATGATAAAACAGTTATAAACAGTAAAAAACTTTTGGCATTTGTAGCCATTTATTTTTTGGGTTTTTTAATAAAAGTAAAATAAATAAATTAAAAAAAGAATCAAGATACCTCACTTAATGGCATCACAACAAAGGAAACACACAACTTTAAATTTGTGAGAAATTTTCTTATTGGTGTTTGCAAAAATCCCAGCATTAGTCATGAATGTTTTGACATAGTAACTTATTTAATATTTATTAAGTGTTAAAGATTTCTCTAAAAGCATGAAGGCTGTGAAAGGCTCCATGGTTGAGCGTTGGACTACAGAGCCCCCTTCACTGTACCCGTAATAGGTTTGATCCCCCATGTGGACCGTAGGTATATATGGGAAGTTTTCCTGTGGCTGCAGAGTTCGCAGGGTGGTTTTTACGAGGTTTCTTCTCAGTTGTCCACCATTCACTGGGAGCGCAGTCATCATATAGGTGAAATACTCTTGAGTATGACGTTAAACACTAATCAAACAAACAAATACATTCACTCTAACAAGAGAAAAAAAGGGAAAATT
Source organism: Katharina tunicata (assembly GCA_032466195.1). Taxonomy (NCBI): domain Eukaryota; kingdom Metazoa; phylum Mollusca; class Polyplacophora; order Chitonida; family Mopaliidae; genus Katharina; species Katharina tunicata. The sequence goes on along the minus strand of JAVFBZ010197462.1, from coordinate 1,485 downwards.
TTGGCCATCACAATGCAACTTGCCAAAGAGAAAACATGTGAAAAAAAGAAATTGAATTGTCTCAAAGAAATGAGATCTACGAATCAATTCATCATACAAAATGGGTATTTGTGGGTAACCGGTTACCAGACAGTTGCTTTGTTCTAGTTGGGGAGCTCAGAAAAACATTTAGTGTCCAAAATGGTTATCTGGCCTGATAGTGTTTTACTAAAGTTCTCAGTAAGAATGTGTATCACGGCACTCGCCACTGATTATTTTCCCATGATGCAAAGCAATCAGGCCTGTGCTGTTGGGGAGAGCGATATGAAAGGGGTATTCACATGTTCATTTAAACTCATTCCAGGAGGACCAATTCATACTTACCCATATCTTTCAAACAGGTTGCTTGCCCTAGCTCGCTGTGTACCAACTGTCCAAGATTCCCTAGACACTTAAATTGGCAGCTGGTCTCTTACAGTGCAGAAGTGCTGTGTAACTACAAACAGCCCTTAAGTAGTGAATTAAAATCAATATGTCAATTAATAAAGAAACTGTAAGTATAGAAACTTGAATGAAGTTTTCTAAGTCAATACCTTACAGTATGTATGTAATACTTTTTGAAAATGACTTCAATTTAAAACTACAGAAAGTCCAATACCATTCTCTAATTGATTCTTGCAAGAGAGTTACAGTTATTTAGTGGTTTGTAGATTGATTATCATCTTGCATATTGTTAAACAGAACTTTAGACAGATTAGTACACCTGGCATAATGTTCAGGTGAGCTGTAATCCAGTAAATGATCACTCTCCGATGTGAAGTTCAAGACTAGTTTCAATTCAGCATTTTAAACTGTCAGGATATGGAAAGTAAATATTGTTACTGTATGCTTACACCGTATATTAAAACTTTCATCAACACAAATTGTACGACTTCTGGCCAAGGTTACGGTGTTTACATCTTCATTTAAAGCTTTCATCCAGGTTGGGTGGGAGACTTCTGTGCCCTGGTGCTCTCTGAGCTAAGGGACACTGGGAGTAGATTTGTTGGTGTGTCCTGTGTTTTGTATATGTTTTGTTATCTGTGTTGCCAGTGTGGGTTTAATACAGTGTTTCCTACACACCATCATATGAGTGAAATAGCCTTAACGTAGTAAGGCGTTAAACCCCAATCAACAAAGCCTTCATCCAAGTGTTATTGAGCAGCCCCGCCCCTTCCACAAGAAAGATCGTCCTTTTAAACTGGACTGTTAAATAGCCAAGTATAGCCATTTAACTGTGGTCGTGGTGGTAAAACTCTTGGGCTGACCAAAAATCAGTCTCTTAACCAAGTCTGTCCTTAAATTGAATATTTCATATTTTCTTTTTGGATTAGGAATAATGAGTGGCTTTCAAATCAAATCAAATCAAATCAAACTTTATTTAGAGTCAGTTTTACAATGAGTAACATTAGCCGGAGGCTACTTATGCCGACTATTAGAAAACATAAAACTATTTTGAAATATAAC
>JAVFBZ010197451.1:0-14032 GCA_032466195.1 Katharina tunicata | reverse complement strand
ATATATAGAAAGGTATTGTGTCAATGCCATGATAATTCGAGTGTAGAACACGCAGTCAAAGCTTTACGTGTGACGGCGGTAATGCACTTGTGGGAGAGAAGTCGACCTTGATGCCAAAAATAGACACATACGTCACGGATTCAGCCTAGATTTACTGTATGCGCTATGGCCATGAGTACTGACAAGTTTTCGAAGCTCGGCTTTCGGCCGCGAGATTTTTGTATTAGTGCCGATTAGTGTAGCGTATTTGGCGACAAACACACCATTATTTAACAGATTTCTTTCGCCATTTTGGCGACTGAAAATATTTTTTGTTCGCCAGTTTAGCGTGACCCATAAAACTTTACTCGCCACTGGTGAATATTTCGTCGCCAAATGCGAATTGGCGACCGGTAATTTCGACCCCTGACTTTGAGACTCATCACTTTAATGTTGGTTTAACTGTTTTCAGCAACAACGTATGGCTCAGGAGATACTGACAACATTAAAGGAACACCCAGATGCTTGGACTCGAGTAGATACAATATTAGAGTTCTCAAGCAACCAACAAACAAAATATTATGCTCTCCAAATTCTTGAAAATGTCATCAAAACAAGATGGAAAGTTTTACCAAGACCACAGTGTGAAGGTAAATCACTTTTGCAATTGTAACATTCCCAGGGTATGTGGCTTGTTTAAACTGTTGAATTGTTAAAATTATCGTACAACTCGTAATTAAATTTCTTGTCAAAATCAGTTTTGTTTCTGATTTGTGTTAAAATTTAAATTCTGGAGTAATTCAATTAATGAATATTCATGAGTATCTTAAAAGTACATACAATGAAAGCTCTTTACATGTAAATCATGTAGATCTGGTATCCTGGTATTATATCATAATCGATGAAATATAAGGTGAAACCAAATTATTTTCCCTTCTTCCTTCTACAGGAATAAAGAAATATATTGTTGGCCTGATCATCAAGACTTCATCTGATCCAAACCTATTAGAAGGAGAAAAAGTATACCTTGGAAAACTTAACATGATTCTCGTACAGGTGTGTACTGCAACATTTTAAACTATTGTGATATTGTAAATGTTAAAGCATCTACTTTGTTAAATATCGTTGATGGCTCCAACTTCTATTAAACACAGCTAAAATTAGATTAAAGGTAGATTAAATTCCCAATGAAGGTATTATGTCCATAGGCTTTTTCCGCTAACTGATAATCTATTCGCAATTGGCCGACAATGATTGTCTAATAACTCATTTGAGCTGAACCATTGTTCTGCTGGTTGAGCATTGGCCCACAAGGTATCAGGTATTGGTTCAAGTCTCCTTGTCATCATTAGATATATATGATTCACTTTTCTAGTTAGCATTGGCAGTTGAATTTTTATTGAATGTTTCTCTTCAGATTTTGAAGTATGAATGGCCTCGGAACTGGCCCACATTTGTCAGTGACATTGTAGGCGCCAGTAAAACAAACGAATCTCTGTGTCAAAACAACATGATTATAATGAAACTCCTTAGGTAAGTGTCTTAATACTTTTGCACTGAGTTGTAAAACGTAATAGACCAAACATTAAGCAGTATAATACTAAGTCAAGTATATTCATTTTTATGCCTCACAATTCGCTTCGCTGGTGTATCATAACAAATTTTGCTCACCTAATCAATGGTGTGGTTAGGTTCACGTAACTAATGGGGTACTGGCTGTCCTCCAGATGGTGCGTGAGTGAAGTGGGACACCTCATGCATTCACGCCGAGCTTTGCTGTCAATACATTCAAATGCTTGATTTTTACGTACACGTATAACAGTACCCCGGTACTGTCAGGCATCTAAGCAGCGGCTAATAGGTCCTACTTCACTACAGGGACATCTAGCGGATCAGGTCTGCTGAAAAAAAGGGTACATATTAAAGTGATTAAAAAATGTAATACAAATAAAAGTAAAAATATTGTCTTGAAATCTATTCTTTGGAAAAGCTTGAGAACACAATAGTCTATGTCTAGATATAGTAGATGAGACCAAAAATCTACAGGTCGCAGTACACGTTAAATCTTGGTAGTATTTGTGTAAAAAAAAAGTTCATTTCGAATGCTCCTACCCCACAAATATATAGGAAAATAACATAGGCGAAAGAATGGACTAGGCCAGAAAGACACTGACGAGGATGCTTTAGGGTTTTATTAAATTGTTAACTTATTTAATTGAAGAAATTTGCAAAAATCCAATTAAGTACAACTAAACTCAAACTTGTAATTTCGTTTTAATATAATCCAAACTTCCATTTTCATTTTAGCACATATGATAACCAATCTGACTACAGCCGATATCATTCGGACAAAGCTTGATGAATAACAAACATTTATGTTTTGACAAATTAAAGTCTTTTGAGAAACCTGTATTATTTTTTGGCTGTTATCTTATCACAGAGAGACTTGCCATAAGATATTTAACTGGAGTGTTTGTATGTAATTCAACTGTTATGTATTAGTGAAAATAAACAGGTGCAATTTCAAGTATCAGTAAAACAATTCACTTCTTTTTCTGATTTTTGCGATATTAAAAGTGCTCGCTTTCGTAATAAAAATTTTTAAGCAGCATGCCAGTCATTTGTTATCACAGATTTAATGTTGCTTTGATTTGATCATTTCATTTCGTGTCAAACAAATTTGTAATTGGCAGTCATTTTCATTGGTAGGGTTTAAAGTCGCATATGCACTCAAAAGTTAAGAATTTTGCGTTATCACAGAATCTCATGAAAAACTTATATTTTTCTCAAGAAGTACCTGTTAAGTGGCTTTCTAGTAATTCCAACATCAAATTTGTAGGTTGAAGGAGAGTTTTATAATAACTAAAAAACTAAAAACTGAATTTTCTGGCAGAATGTTATTATGTGGATGTGTCAATCAGCTGTCATTACTGAGCCCTTAGATGTACTGACGCTACTCCAAGTCAAATGTTAATTATCCCGCCCCCTTCCGCTATTCAGAATCTTAACTTAGCCTTATAAGGTCATGAACCTGGCGAGATCAAAAGCTTTACTTGCGGCATATGACAAAAAATACCCGGCCTTATGCTGAATTCGAATTATGGCGTGATTTTTCCTGGCTATTACTTGCCATGTTAGAACTTAATAATTTTCATTTCAAAGTAATTGTTTTAGTTTATGCACATACTTCAAAGTTGGTTAAAACCAAGGCAATCAGAATTTGTTGTAAAACCCTAATTTTGAGTGCTTATGTTACTTTAAGGACAAAAGATCAAATTATTAAACAAGTTTTATTATATTTTTACAGCGAGGAGGTGTTTGATTTCTCCAGTGGTCAGATGACACAAGCAAAAGCAAAACATTTAAAAGATAGCATGTGCAGTGAATTTTCATCCATTTTCCAGCTGTGTCAGTTTGTTATGGTAAGTTTGGTATAAAAAAATAACATTTTGTGAATGGAGGGCCACAGTTTTCCTAGATGACCAAATTAAAAGTGATTAATTCGGGTTATCTCTTAAATTAGTTAGCACTCCATTTAAATAGTGTTTATTTCTACTTTTTTATGCTAGATCTGATTTTTTTATAAATGGACATATTTTGGTATGGCTTGCGTTCGTCTACTCTTCCATGCAGTCTTGCGCTAACTATCCTTATCATAACTTTGGAGCCTTCGTTTTTAAACCCGTTTTGATGAAATTTCGTTCAATGATGAGCAACGTAAAAGTTCCTTGAACAAATTGAAGTTTCAGTTACCTAGGTCAAAGGTCAAGGTCAATGTTACTACAATTAGAATGGTCACTGCGAATAGATATTTTGTTCATATTTTCTTTCTACTTAGATATATCATAATTCAGACATCTAATAAATTCAACATAAATGTTCAAAATTGACTAATTGTTAAAAAATTCAGTAACAAGCCTATAATGAACAGCTTGCGGCGCTCTTGTTTTTCATTTTATATATTTTGTATTTATTTATTCTTTTGAATGGTTAAAATTAGCCTTTAAATTTATTTTATATTTGTATAAATTTTGTCTACTTAGGATAATTCACAGAATGCCCCACTTGTGGGTTCTACATTGGAGACATTGCTACGATTCCTTAATTGGATACCACTTGGTTATATATTTGAAACAAAACTCATCACCACATTAATATACAAGGTAGGTTCATGATAAAAGAAACCCCTACCAAGTTTTGTTTTTTACGTATCAAGTTCATCAAAGCTGTGGCAATATTCAACTCATCTTTGGAAAATTAAACTGTAAATTAAAGTTAAATTTGCTTGAAAGTAATGGATAGTAAAGATGTTAAAGTCATTTTCATTTCTGTTTTTAATTGCCAAAGCTATGACTTGTATGACGTAGGATTTTTTTTTTATAATAACGTAAAGCATACAATCCTTAAGCTATTAAGTATGAACAGAGCTTGATAAGTGACTTACACCTCTAAGGATACAGTTAAAGAAATTAACATTTCCAAAGAAAAACATTAAATTTAATTTCTGCGTAAGATATTTGTATGAATGTTTGCTGCAGATGGACATTTATTAAGCATATAGCCATTTCAAAATTGTATTGTTTTCCGCATGATCAGACTCTGTTCAAAAAAGTTGAGACCATTCATTACCCTATTTAACAGAAATTTTATTTCAGGTGATTATATTTAAGTGCATTTTTGTTCCTTCTTGAATTTGTTTAAATTAAAAAAAATAATTACTGTTTTGTTTTTAGAACAATTTCTACATTAATTGGCATTGACATTGGGTTATTCGCCTGGCTATTTTTCAATTTTTTTTCTTCTTGAATGTTCGAGGTCGAATTAAGATCCATTCTTCACAGAATCATTACGGTAGCAAGAGTAAAAAATAAATAAAAAAATTGGACCAGTAAATACATACGTATTTGAATTGTTAAGAGAAAGAAGTATTCTCTTTATTCTTTTTTATTATGAAAATTAAAAAAAATTATTTGCTTATGGTCTTGGTGTAACTGTAAAGAATGGATTGTTGGTAAATCTTAAATACAGACGTCTGTCTTTTATCGCAGTTAATTTTTTTCATTTTTCAGTTCTTAAATGTTCCCATGTTCAGAAATGTAACTCTCAAGTGTTTGACAGAAATAGGTTTGTATTTTGTGTGAAGTTGGCATTATAGCTTTTGGCTATCAAACTTGACTTTCACTTTTTTCACTTGCTTGGTCACACAACATTTGGTTGGCATTTTTGCATGGATCTTTGTCACACAAAGGTTGTTTCTGATCAATTGTTCTCCTTATTTTAGTTTGTTGTGTTAAAGATTCAGACTAGACACCCCATATTGTTTGTGAATTAATATTAACACTTAACAGTAGTTATTGGTTTTATTTTATTTTTGTTGGTGTTTTTGTGCATGCTTTTATTAAAAGTATCAACTCCAAAACTTAATCTCATGACATTTGGGAAAGCGTGTTATTACCGAAAATCTTATTTTCCGAAATTTTATTGCTTGCATTATCATTCCCAAGTTAATTTGGAGATATGAGCACGATTTGTGTTATAGTTCCTTTTTGAATAAGTTTATTTTTACAAGTTGTATAGTGAAGGAGCAATTTTAAGTACTTTGCGAGAATGATATTAGTTCTTTTAAGGTAAGATAGCAGTTTTATCAGATTTTTTATTTTTTAGAGAGGAATAAATATGGGGGTAGTTCATTTTGTAGTTAGATTTTTATGAAGAAACACATTTGGGTAGGGTAGAGGGCTAGTTCAGTTTTGTAGAATTTTCTTCCTGGGCTAGAGGTTATTTATTTGGGTAGGGTTGAGGGCTAGTTCTTTATGTAGGTATTTTGAAGTTCTTTTATAGTTGTTATTAAGAAACGTGTTTGGGTTTGGGAGACGGATAGTTCATTTTTTAGGTATTTTTGCAGGCTATTTATTATAGTTATTTATGAAGAAACTTACTTGGGTAGGGAAGAGCTAGTTCATTTTAAGGTTATTTCGATACATGGAAGAATTTTTTTTTTTTTAGACATTTTTTGTGAAATGTTGTACATTGTTATCCAATGCAAGAACTGCTTTTTACTGATCGTTTGGTTTTCTTCTTTCTAGGTAACAAAAGTATGCATGCTGTCGAGATATAATTATTTTTCAAAAATATATTGTCCTTAACTTTAAATTTGATTTTACATAATTTGCAGAAATTTCTTGTTTTTGAGGCCTCTATACAAATGTCTTGTTGAGACTATTGGGTTTTATCCATGTCTCAAATGACCAACTAACGGTGACTTCCTAATAAATTTCATGAATTTGTAATGTTAAGACACTAAATTAACAGAGGTAAGAAATGTACAGTTTTCTTAAAATATCCTCCTTTTTTCTCCCTGCTTATGTAGGGTTATTATCTGTACAGGACTTTACATCTTGGCTCTTTCCTTATTGTTTCTAGCTGGAGTTCAGGTGTTGCAATATGATGAACAATTCATCCAACTTTTTACATTGACAATGGCTCGCCTCAAACAGGTAATTGGCAATACAAATCTGTCTAAATCATTTGTGTACAGGCAAACAAGTTAAGCAGGTAGTTTAAAGTATGGGACTTAGATTTTGAAAAGTGACGGTCACCTATTAATCTGCCAAACAGGTAGATTAAAGTATGGAAATCAGCTTTGACTGATGACAGTAACAGTGTGTATGGCGTTAATTTTGAATATTTTCTTACCCAGAAAAAGTTGAGGACAAAATTTGGCGTAGTAACTAAGACACCACAGTATATGTTAACTGCTTTTCAGGTTTGTTAGTCATCAAAACTTTATGGGGAAAAGTTTAAAACGAAAATTAAAGAATTATCATTTTATATCAAATTGACAATCCATGAGAATGCCATCTGTGGCCCTGAAGATATTGAGTGATTATTATTTTCTTGTGGGTTTTCAACTTTTAAAGTGGGTATTTTTTATTAAAATTCAAAAGTTGCTATATACAAAATGGGCCAATGGAAGGATTGGCTTTGGCTTTAGGGCGAATCCACACCCCAAAATGGGCTATTTTGAGTTATTACACAATCACATGAGTTATAGATATTTTTCTCAAGAAGTGAAAGCTTGAGTCTTTCCGTTAATTTCAGCCCAGCAAATAGAATTATTTGAAAAACTAAATCTCTTCTGCTTACCTGACTTTAAGCCAACGGCGAATAAATATGCAAATTTCAATGCTCTCTTTGTACAGATGTTACCATTAGAGACTAACATCAAAGATGCCTATCAGAGTGGAAGTGATGATGAGCAAAACTTTATCCAAAATTTAAGTTTATTTTTGTGCACATACTTGAAGGAACACGGCCAGCTGATAGAGCGAAAATCTGATCTCTCTCCTACTCTTATGGAGGTATGGTAATTTTATGTTTTCAACTGATTTTTTTTAATTTTTGTAACAACCGCAAACTATGTAGAGGTTATTGAAAAAATTACCAATAATGCTTTATTTAAAAATAAATATAAAACAAACCCTCATAAATGATTCCCTTTAACTTAATGTTCTCTAGGGAATTTATGATGCAAATAGTAAGATCTGGAACATTGTCGAAACATTTTGTTCCTTTTAAATTGTTTGTGCGATTTGCACTTTGTTTTATAACAATGTTACAAGACGATAGAAATTGTTTGCAGGCCCTTCATTATTTGATCATGATCTCTGAAGTAGATGAGGTGGAAATATTTAAAATTTGTCTGGAATATTGGAACTCACTGGCAGCTGATCTCTACAAAGAAAGTCCCTTCCCAGTCACACCATCACCTCTGATATTGGGTAAACAGCATGGAGAAATGCCTATCAGAAGACAACTCTACAATCCTCAACTCACAAAGGTATCATGCAGATTTGTTGAGGTGTTTTGTTAGTGTTTTGTTAATGTTTTGTTAATGTTTTGCATGTTTCCAACGTTGTTTATGGTGGTTTCCTTCACCAATTGGACTGGCCCGCCGTCATATAATTGAAATGACCTTCAGTACGGCATAAAAACCCAATTAAACAAACAAAAATCTAGTTATACCGATTTTGTAAGCTAATGCCATTCACATTCAAGTTGTGCACACATTTCGTCTAAATGAATATCTGGTTGAATTCCTTGAGAAACAAAAAAACATACTGCTATTGGTGGTTGTGAGGTTCCTATAAATCTTGGGATCCCTGAACTAACATACAACAGTCTAGATAGAAATAAACCAGAAGTTCTCTTTCATAAAGTCTCGTTTTGCATTTAGCTGGTGTGAAAAATTCTGCAGTTTCTCCTTATGTTGTACACACACTGTTATTCTGCATGTGATTGTCTAGTATCTGATCAATGTTGGTTGCAGGCGTCTTGTCTGGTTGGTTACCTTCATTGGAGTTAAATTCCTAACTATGAATTTTAATAACAAAAAAACTATCACACTTTTACTGTTTTATCAGAATGGTTGTGGGAATGACAGACAACGCATATTACTGTGAATCACAGTCTGGCATTTTGATTTGAGAATGCGAGAACACTTGAAGAATAGTATATCTGAGATTAAACCGCTCTTGTTTGTTAGGTTCGCCGGGTAATGATCTCCCGTATGGCTAAGCCTGAAGAAGTATTGGTTGTTGAAAATGAACAGGGCGAAGTTGTGAGGGAATTTATGAAGGACACAGACTCCATTAACCTCTATAAGAGCATGAGAGAAACACTAGGTAAGTATCATCATTCACATCTACTGACCTTTGGGATCTCATCAAAAACAAAGAAGTCCAGTGCATCAGAATCAGCTCAAACAAATTTACCAAAGATTTTCGGGTTGATTTTTATTCAGATCACACCACACACAAAAAAAAGTGTTCAGCAAAGCATGTTGCAACCCTATAGAAGATATACCTTTTGACAATTTTGTCTCCAAATTTAATCTTGTATCATTACTCTTAATATAAAAGCTGTTTTTACCAAATTTATTGTCTTACCTTTGTCTATATCCATGTTGTTTGCTTTCTAGTTGGCCTTATTTCTGCCTACTCATGAAGGCGGACCTACTCTTGAACCGACACTTCTTGTGGTAATTTCGATATTGCTTCTAAATAAAAATAACTAAAAATGTGTTAAAACAAATGCATTTTGAAAAAATCTTATTTTCGTTTCAACGAGAACATACCAAGAAAAAAATCTGACTAACGTCATGTCAAAATATTTGTTCTCCAGCAAAATATTTGAAATAAAATTTGCATGATGCTGTTTATTGCACCCTTTTTTTAATTTAATGATTTCTGTTTCACAGTCTACTTAACCCATTTGGATTATGCGGACACAGAAGCAATTATGACAGAAAAACTACACAACCAAGTCAATGGTACAGAATGGTCATGGAAAAATCTTAACACGGTATGTCCATCTTTACTGCATATCTTTGTGAGGTAACCAATTCCAGCAAGTGACACAGAGGTTTTACATTTAACTCCTCCTGACTACCCCGCTTAAAGCTGAGGAGCGCATAAATGCGTCGTTCTTTGATGCAGTCATTACCTGAGGGGCGCCTTAATGCGCAAATAACATCTCTTTTTATTGGCTCATATAAACGAAAAATAGACCTTCTAAGAAATTTGATTGGCTATTGGCCTTGACGGCCTGTAAACAAAGGCAAAATTTGCGAGGTAATTTTTTGGGTCTTTTTCTCTGAATCAGCGAAGAAGCCAATATGGCGGATGGTGACTTTTTTCGAGATGATGATTCCGATTTTCAGGGATTTACCATTGATGATATCATAAATGATTCAGACATCACCTTCTGTGGTACCGAGAGTGATTTTTCTTCCAATGAAGACATTCCTTTGGACCTATTCCAATTACGGAATCGGAGTAGGGTCAACGACGGGAGTGGCGATGTCAATTTGACAATTACAACAACAGCGATTGTGTCTTCAGGAAACTTCAGGGATGTTTTGGTGAAGGAATTTGAGGGGGAATCAGGCAGGACCTAACAATGCCATGTCATGTCATGAAAAAAATAAGCTGGACTTTTATCGTCTTATGTTCCCGCAAACTTTGTTCTAGCTACCAATTTGTATGCTGATCAATGTATGGAAAAAACTGTTTATCCAAAATGTAAAACCGTTACACTTGCAGAGATGAAAGCATTTCTTGACTTCATATTTTTATGTTCATTGTCCAACTACCTTCGTATAAAATGTACTCGTACTAAAATACGAGTCTGCCAATTGAGTGAAATGAACTTTGGTATGTTTGTTGTGAAACCCCAATAAAATGGAAATACAAAACACACCAATGTTTGAACAAACCAATACGATAACACCGTCATATAGGTGGAAATAACTACGAGTGCGTTGTAAAACCCAATCAAAAAATTATAAATCTTAACAAATATCAAATAAATTTATTTTCTCTGTCAGTTCATCATACTCATTTATTTCACTTATTCAATAGGGATAACAAGCTCCATAAACGTTACGCCTCTTTTTAATTTTTCAAACGATACATGGTACGCCAATGTCGCTCATACTGAACTCGCAAACTGTCAAGGCGGACGAGCGGCATTTTGAACATGCATACACAATTGAACTCATAAAAAGAACTGACATACTTCAAATAAAGTAAGATTTTTTGCATTACTAGCCGGCAGATTGAAAAAAAAATCTAAAAAATGTGAATTTTAGCGAAAATCTGCATTTCTGCTCGGGTTGAAAGTTCCAGACTGGAGCTAGTACTCACTGCTGAGTGGGGCTGCTCGTAGCGATTGAGTTAAACAGACCACTTAGTAAAATCACTTCAATGCTTCAATTCAATTGTTATTTCAATAGGATGTTTAATGTTTCTTATATGGACCCCGTGCTTCTCTCAGGGGTTTGTTTCATATGAGAAGTCAAGCTACTTCCACAGCATAGATGAAATACACGACACTTCAACCAATCACACTGACCAATCAAAAATGAGTCCAATTTAACTTGATCTTGGACAGGCCAGGTTTACCTGTAGTTGAAACCTTTGCAAGTTTTGATTTTCCAGCTGAACTATGGAGTATTTGCCCTTGAGTTTCGTGGGTTACACAGGCTTGTACCCACACTTAAACCATGCACAGACAGCGAGTTGTGACTTTGGTAATGACCAACGTTCAGAATAATAACTGCAGGTAAAACAAAACTGAACAAATTTACAAAGTTTTTTCAATTGTAAACAACTGAGTGCATAAATATATTCTCTTGGTTTTTCAGTTATGTTGGGCAGTTGGATCAATAAGTGGTGCCATGCATGAAGATGATGAAAAACGGTTCCTTGTTTTTGTCATCAAGGTCAGTTTTAAAGGCAAAGTCTTTTAAGTTAACACCTCTATGAAATGTTTAACATTTATAAAATCAAAATATTTGTATACCGGTTGCATTTGATCAATTTGTGAAATAACTCAATGTCTGATTTGAAATTCAAATTCTGTCCCTGTGTGATCTGCCGTTTATACAAAAAGTTCATATTGACAAAGCATTGAAAAAAGAAAAACTGAGAATATGAAATTTAATGGAATTTAATTTCTCTTTCAAGAATGCATGGCTGTTTTGTTCCAAATTGATAATTTTTGTCTCTCCTATAGGACTTACTTGGACTTTGTGAACAGAAAAGAGGGAAGGATAACAAAGCTATTATTGCCTCTGATATTATGTACATTGTTGGGCAGTATCCACGGTTCTTGAGAGCTCATTGGAAGTTCTTGAAAACAGTGGTCAACAAACTGTTTGAGTTTATGCATGGTTAGTATCCTTAAACTTAATTTTGCAATATTCTTTCTCTGAATTTTATACTTAGAGCTAAACGTCAAACAAACTAATTTACAAGTTTTTTAAGATCAATTTGCATTTTGCTGTGATATATTTAAGCATATAAAAAAATGTAACAAAAACATAAATGAAACTTGAATAGTGAGACATGACCTCCATAGCATTATGATATATAGCTGGTGTAAATAATATTGTGTTCGTTCTCCTATCTACCACCAGCTGGTTCCTCTACTCTACTGGCAATATCATGTGACATTTGTTGGCATGAACCTGCTCTGAGTGGCTAAAAGACACACCACTATTACAGAAATAAAACTACAATAAGTACAATATTAAATAGTTAAAAGAAGCAGAATGTTGTTTATACCTGTTTTTATTTATTTGCATATTGACATTAAAAACATCTATAGCAGATATACACGTACAGTACGAGAACTTGTTTACTTACTTTAGACATTATCCACACAATACTAAACGGACATTAATGCATAATGTAAAACCATGGTTTTTTTCTTTGCCTTTCTTAATTAAATGTGAAAAATATACACTTGGCTATTTGGTAAGTTTAACCTGATAGGTTACTCTGTTGTGTTGACCTATTTCAGAGACACATGATGGTGTACAGGACATGGCTTGTGACACGTTTATAAAAATAGTACAGAAGTGTCGCCGACATTTTGTACTGGTGCAGGTTGGTGAAGTGATGCCGTTTATTGAGGAGATACTCAACGGGATTAACACAATTATCTGTGACTTACAACCTCAACAGGTAAAAATGCATGCAAATAATATGCCAACCCATATTCTGTTGTAAGTTATTCTCTCTTTATGGATTGTCTGGCATTATCAAGCGTTTTAAAACAACCCAAAAATATATTATTTGTTGCAAGTATTTAGAATCAGAATTAATTTATTCTAATTTAAAATATTGAATTTAATTTTATGATGGGATTTTTGTTTGCAGGGATAGACGGGTATCTTTTGTATTAATGGTTTGTTGATTTTTATATTTTTCCAGGTGCACACATTCTATGAGGCGGTAGGTTTAATGATCAGTGCTCAGACTGATTCAATGGCACAGGAACACTTGATAGAGAAATACATGATGTTACCAAACCAAGTATGGGATGGAATCATCAACAGAGCCACGCATGTAAGTAGTGGTCATAATGATGTAACATGATACATGGATTCATAAGGTTAAACACTGTATTGCCAAAGTTACAAAGTGCATTTATGGTCAAATGAAGAGCAAAAAATAAACAAAGCAACTAGATGGGGTGGAATTAATACATGGTTGTTTTCCTTTTATCGTGAAAATTATCTTTCCAACAGCAAAAACACTAAAGTAACTACACATTTTATTGTTGTGTTAAGAGTTGCAGTCTACTGTTAGAATACAGCGCCGTCCTATAAGTGAAATACTCTTGAGCACAGCGTTAAACACCAATCAATCAATCCTTTTATCGTTTGGTACATTCTAGCATAACAGTCTTTCTTCTTTGAAAACCAGATCCAGCTGGGTATCTTTTGTTCCAATGTTCCAGTTAGCTGACAATTTGTTTACATGGACACTATTAGTGAAAACATTCTTAGACATTAGCCACAGTTACAGAGGATAAGATTTATTTGTGCCTTTACAAATTAAAAACCGGGTGAAGTAAACTGATCTGGACTAGAATAGCAAGTCTTTTTTTTTCCCTCCAAGTTTGAGAGGTTAATATAATTCTCATCCGTTTAGTGCTCATCAGTTTAGGTTGTGTAAGCTACAAACTGCCAATAATCAGTGAACTAAAAAATCGGACCCCGATGTGAAACCAGCTGGACTTTTGTTCACCTTTTCAATGGCCAATGCTTTCATCGATGTATTTAATACTCATTTATTTGGAGCGATCATGGGAACGATATAAGCACTTTTATTTTTTATCACTTATTTTAGCAATAGTCAGAATGCCTTGCTAGTTTGATGTAGTAATTCTTCGTTCGGCTTTCTTAAAATGCCATAGCACAAACGAGTCACTGCTTTGATTAAAAATGTTGAATCATGTTGACAGTCACCTGCAAGAAATGTAAGGAAGAACTGGTGATTCTTGAGTGAGATATAGGTGTATGGTATTTTAATGTAGATAATTCTAAGATAGACAATATTAAACTCTTTTAATATACATTTGAGTTTTCTCATAATTTATACTGCAATCAAATCTCTTCCTAAAAACACCGTTTTTGCAAGTTACAAACTGCATTGATGGCCGTCAAATGGAAGTACAGCAAGAACCAATACAATTGGGTGAG
>JAVFBZ010197450.1:0-31702 GCA_032466195.1 Katharina tunicata | reverse complement strand
CTCTTTGTCAGAGGCTATTGTTGTATATAGACACTCTTTGTCAGAGGCTATTGTTGTATATAGACACTCTTTGTCAGAGGCTATTGTTGTATATAGACACTCTTTGTCAGCTGCTGATAAATTAGGTGAAGTTCGCCAGGGAAAGCCACTTTTTACCATCCTGGGCATCCAATTAAAACCCACTATATATAGCCATTTCTAGTCTGGATCTTCAAACAAACACAGATTTTATTGGGTCTCAACAAAGTTATTTCGCAGACAGCCAGTTAAACAAATTCCTTAGGTACCAAGTATACAACTGCGACCTGAAACACCCCAATAACATTTTATTGATTTCCTTAAAAATGCTCTCTCTGGTGGCCATCCCCGGCAAATCTCCCTTGAATAATTAATGGCTGAAAGAAAAGGTTTTATATACACATGTATACCCTAATTCTTCAACCTTTCACCCCCTGAGATTTTTGCAACAATAAGACTTTGTCAGTCTAACTTGATAAATCTAGGGCACAGAGGCTAATTAATAAGTTATAGAGTAGGCTATAATAATAAATTAATTATTTATAATTGGACTAAGCCCTTTCCCAAATTTGCTTGTGATCTATTTTCATGTTGCCTATTCGACTAAACACACTCAGAGGGGGTGAAATGGTTGAAGAATTAGGGTATACAGATCAGCTGATTCGGCAGTAACTTTAGCAATGAATGTATTATTTTACACTTTTTAACCTCTCGTTTATCCTTTGAATTGCCCCTTTACAGACGCTGCAGCCGCAGAGTCTGACGATGTTGATGCTTTGGATGCGTACATGTTGTCAATTAAATCTGGTTCTATGGATACAAAAACTAAGATGAAACTGAAATGTCGACAACTGGAACTCAAAAAGGAAGAACTTCGACTAATAAAGCTTATAAACATTGCTAAACCAGCTTCGCTTCCAGAGCTAAACAAGTAAGTAGCTGATAAAATGGCCCTACCAGCGATTGACCAAGCTTATTGTTTTCCAAGAATAGGTTTAGGATTACATGATAAAAGGGTGTTTTATGATGAATTTTTTTAAATAAAGTAATCATTTAAAACGTGTGTTAAAGGCTAAAACAGCAAATCCCCCCCCCCCCCTGTTAAAGATATAAAGAAGTGAACTATCTGGGAGAGTGTAAGGTTGTGATAGATTATGACTTCATCATGTAGCAATGCCCTTCAGTAATGTATGTTCATCTTTTATCAGATCATTACCACTCAAAACAAAAGCCGACCAAAAAGTTTTACCGACAATAGGAAAGCGAAAAACTGTTGGCCCTAAACCCAAAACAGTGCCCACTTTGGTAAGTATATGTTAGTACTTGTGGAGAAAAATCTCAGGTGGATCATGGCTGAAAATGACAAATTTGGTAACACGCCATCAATCAAACTTAGCAGCTTACAGCTTTTAATAACTTTCTATATAAAGTGTTCATATTATCATTGTTGAGTCTTATTTACGGACTCCTGCTGCAGATAAGACAATTTGTTTATTAGTTCACCCACATTTTAAACACAATAGTCGATAGTCTGATAGTCCAATGCATTGTTATAAACACCGCAATTATAAATGTCGCTAATTTAATAATCAGAAGTTGTAATCTTTGCTTGCCTTACCTCGTTTTTTGGAATGCACTACATATGTATTACCTCTACATTTAGTCCAATATCTCATATGCTTGCTATAAATAATAAGTTTCTAAAAATGTTTTGATTTGTGTTTAATAGGCCACTCAAAAGATTGACACCTCAGAGGACTTTGTGGTGGAGGAAGATGAAGAAGAAATGGAAACAGATGAGAAACTTTCTGAGCCATCAGATAATTCTAATTCAGCGACAAAGACAAGTCATTTTACATCAGAGGAAAGTATGTCAACCAATGTGTCAGGGGAGGTAACCACAAATCAAGGGGAAACACTTCACACTTCTCTTCCGTTGATACAGAGGTTACCAGAGTCAGATGCAAGTATAAAAGGTATTCTTAACATTTTTTTAAACATTTAACAACTTTAAATGATAGAGCAAAACTTGTTATGATTAAAAAATGTCCAGTTTATATATTTGTATTTCTGCTGTTGGTTTATTTACTGTTTTTTATTTCTTTAAAGAAAGCTCTCTTGTAAATTATGGGACTTATTGGCCCAGTTTTCCCATGAATGTGATTTTGGTTGTCAATCATAAGCAATTTATCAGATGCCCTGGATCCCTTGGTTGTTGTTGTGATTTAATAAATACCCCATTAACATTTGTCAGTCAGTAATTTTTCTGAAATTTTATCTTTGCAGACCAGCCATTAGTAACTGAAAAAATTAATCCTCCAGTTATAAAAAAGGTATTTGAGATGAATTTACAAATTTGTTTTAAGTTTTAGATGTATTAAGAGCTAAGCTGCCTGCATTAAAAAATATGCATATACATGAACACTTGTAGTGATAGATGTATTTTCAAGATAAGACACCAAGCATATTATTATTAACTGAAGAGAGTTTTGTCTGTAACAGCTTGAGATAAGATCCATTGGCCTCTGTGATTTTATTTAGAATATAATTGAGTATATGTGATAATGTCTTGAATTTTCCTGTTCTATTGCTTTCACTGATATATATTTTATATTATGAATACAGTTCACTAGCTTTATCTAGATATACCTACATAGTATCCCAGCTTTATCTTGATAATGTTTTAAGGACATTAATTGAAACTTACAAGGAGTTGTTACCATAAATGAATTGGAGTAAATGTGAGAGGGTTCATCTGTTCTTGTTTTTTTTCCAATTAAGATTGACATCCTTGTGACAGTGACTTTTCTTGATAATGTTTTAAGGACATTAATTGAAACTTACAAGGAGTTGTTACCATAAATGAATTGGAGTAAATGTGAGAGGGTTCATCTGTTCTTGTTTTTTTTCCAATTAAGATTGACATCCTTGTGACAGTGACTTATCTTTGGAAATAACCGTCAAATCTCAGTTTTCAAATATAGTAATTTGGGACACACTAAATACAAAATGAAGTAACGCTCAGTTCACTTTTTGCAGGAAAATATTGAGTGAAGTGTGTTTTATTTAAAACCATTTTAAGAATATAGAGTAATTTGTTTTTGGGTTTATAGAAAAGGATAACAGTTGAGAAGGCACCCACAGCAGATTATGACAGCACTGATCCAGATTTTGCCATTTGGGTTCCACCCACAGGTACTTATTTATTTACTTATTTGGTCTCATATGGCATACAAAGTACACTACAATGGGGTGTCCCAAGCAGGTGGCAAACACCTATACGAGTCGGGAACCCTTAGCATAAAAATATATGTGCAAAATGAATAATATGTACAAAAATATATAAAACGAAGCGTTCACAAGATGGATATAAATACATTATTGGGGGCAAAAATATCAACAGTGAATATAAAAATTGACAGCAGAGAATGAAGAGTTAACTAAGTATATAAATAGTCACAAAATTGTAGTTTTTCGCCTTGCAACATACTCACTCAAATTTCGTTCAAGTGTTTGACTAAGAATGACTTGTGAAGATTTGTTGACAAATATTGTGCCTGTGTGTGATAACTTTTTGTTTAAATTAGGAGAATTTACGTGTATTTGGTTCACTTTTTACAACAACCGATCAGATGCCCTGTAACATTCATGTTTTACAAAAATGTTACAGGGAAATTTTACCTTATCGCTCTTCATTGTATCTTGTCAAATTTAAGACTTTCAAATAAACAGTAGTTTTAGATCTCAGTATATGCTGAGATGCAGAGCATGTAATTAACTATACCAAACTATTGAAAACTATGGGCCAATTTCCTTTAATATGGAAATAAAATATTTTCACAGATATTAAAAACAAACCTGTCATATGAAGGTAAAATTGCTTTTAGTTCAATAGTGCATGGATTTTTTTGCGTGTTAAATTGGATGATAAGTGCAAGGTTTAATCTCGCTTTCCTTTTCTCTTTCAGGGCAAACCGGTGATGGAAAAACACACTTGAATGAAAAATATGGCTATTAGAAACCAAAACCACATGCAATTTGGATCATCACTGACAGACTAGAACTTTTCTTGAGAGAGTGGCCATAGTATTACTTATAGCTTTGATCAATCCAATCTGTTGAAAAAAGGAGTTAACACAAGTGCATTGTGGGTAACCTAACATGGTTCTGTGTTAAAGAGCTGGCCAAGGACTGCATGTATTGAGTCTGCCCTCAAACTTTATACTGGATGTACATTATCTTTCTAACAGAGCTACCATGTAGTAAAGTTGTAATAATACATCATTCTTAGGTTGTATGCCACTTTCTTTTGTTGGAATTTCTCTTGTAGGTGAAATACCTTTAAGCTCGGCATTAACCACCAATCAAATAATCAAGAATGAACTATCAAAAAGTACATAAATTAAAGAACTGTGTAGAGCCGATTTTCTTTTGGGATAGATGATCGTCGCAACATTTGTGCTGAACTGTCTTGAAAACAATATTATTGGCCAATTTTACAAAGCTGCCATACATGTAAATTGTTGTGTACAATAAATGAGGTTAGGTGAAGAACAAAAATAAAAGCATGTCTCCACAAAAAAGGATACTGTAAACAGTTGTTTGGCCTCATGCAAATTTATCTCTTAACTTTAAAAATTGTGCCTCTAGTTGTTAATCCCTCAAAGAGACAAGAAAACCTTCTTGATAGTGAACACACTTTATTCACACACTATCCAACATAATACAACAACCACACCACTGACACCAGGTCACCTCCCTTAACCAGAGAGTTCCATGACCAAGGGAATAACCATACAGATGGTCTCCCTTTTTTGGTAATAATAAACTAGCAGATTAACATTGGTATTGCATCTCAGCACTACAAAATGCACCCTGTGAACAGGCATTAAATGGACAAACCAAGTGATGGTATGGTTAATGTTTTGAACTACACCAGAGCCCTCAATGTTGGTTGGAGTTTCCTGGTTCTTTCCGAGTCAGGAAGCTGATCTGTTTGCTTCCTGTGTCCTCTTTGTTTGCTGTTGGTGACATTATGGGTTGTTTCCTACCTGCTGTGAGCTGAAGCACAACATAAGAGTGAAATAACCACAAGTACAGAATAACCACCCCTCGTTTGATGGTGTGCCTGCCCGAACAGGTGAAGGGAAACAACTTCAGTAAGAATAAGGAAACCACAGGACAAGGACAGGACAAATCGACTTCCTGACGTCCTTTAGTTCTGGGACACCTGGGTACAGCATGCACATTAAAAGCTTGATAAATCAATGGTCATAATAATGCATTGAACATTATCCGTAGAAACTGCTTCATAGTCACTATAGAAGTGCAAAGGAATCAGTTTTGAAGTTTCCAACTGCTGCTGGGCAATATGTAGCTGCCATGACTTGAAACAGGAGTAAGCAGTTTGTCATTTACCCCTCTAAGCTAAGATAAGATACTACAGTAGTATACTGTTACTGTATTTATAGTTGTGTTAAATATAATAGAGCCTAGCTAAGGGGCACAGGATGCAGATTTGTTTGTGGTGTCCTGTTTTCTTTATGTTATGTAAATGTTTTGTCCTGTCTTTTACGGTCGATTCCTTCACCAATTTGGTTGTCACACCGGCATAAAACCCCAATCAAACAAACAACAATAGAACATTAGCTCTCCAAGGAGCTATTATCGCAGAATTATGAGATAAACAGTACAATAAGCTGTTGGTGGAGTTGCTTGGTGATCGATGAAGAATCACTCCAAACACATAAAAGGATACCTCACTTGATTCTTCATGTAAAACTGTACATTTTATTAAAGTTTTGTTTCACACACTTTCCACAACAAAATATTCAAAATAATATTCTCACATGTTAATTTTTTAAACATTATATACAGATCTGTACCAATCAAAGATTTAAATATCCACCGGTCCAACAACCATTTGTGAATTACTTTTTCCTGTTAAGTACTCTCTAAAATCAACTCTAGAGATTTTTTCCCTTCTAGTCAATTGTCAGACCATATATATATATATATAGTTTCCACACAAAACACAGCAGTGTAAGTCAAGCGCTGATCGTTGGTTCTTTCACTTGTTCTGAATACCCCATGTGTCTTGATCAAACTGTCTAGTTTCCAGGCTGCCTATCCTCTCACCCATCTGATAATACCCTTTAACAAAAGAAAAACAAATTTTATCAAGACAACTTTAGTACAATTTGATTATCTTTGATTTATAAATTACCTTTGTGATTTGTTTAGTACTCAAGGGTAATTCACTGATATGATGACGATTTAATTTTTGATTGTGGTTTCACGCCGTACTTGAAGGTTATTCACTCATATCACCCAAACAGTGGAGGAAACCACCCTCACAACGCTGGCAACACAGTTATAGGACACCACAACAAATGGGCTTCCTGAAGCCCTTAGACCAGGGCACATACATAAATTACAAGAGTTTTAGTAAACCCAACATATACCCTCATGGGGTGCAATACAGGCCCTTAATGAACATATGCTCAAGTCCAACTTTGTATCCATAAAAATAAGGCACAACTACATGTACAGTTGATGGTGAAGATAGGCCTTATAAAAACCAATAATAAAAGTTGTTAGTAAAGTTCATGTGTAGAAATAAATGCTTCACAATTTGATTGCCCTACTGACATTCACTGGGTTATTATAATTATATGATTGGTTCATTGGTGGTTCACCGTTGATTTAATTGGCTGCCATTAATCTATGGAGCCTCCTTCAAAATGCCATCTAGATGTCCTAGGTTTGATGTATATATTTGATTAGTGTTTAACGACGTGCTCAAGGGTATTGCATGTACTTTAGGCTGGTGGTGTGTTGTGAAAAACCGAGAAAAAAATCGTATAAAACACAACGTGATCACATCGCCTGGAAAACCTCATATGCGTAAAGATGACAACGGTCACGAGGTATTGATCCTATACAGGGAAGGAGAATCCGCAGTGAGCAATCGACCAACTGAGTACAGAAATACGCTTTTATATGATGTCATACAGTAATCAAAGAAATAAAGAAATCAAAGTCTAGATTTCCAAAGAAAAAAGTTTCAAGGAATTTATCAACCACTTATACCACTCATGAGCCATACCTTCTAATATGGATGGAAACTTCTGATAAACTTTGTACCTAAACTCTGTAAACAAAAGAAAAGTTGCTCATTTTAATTTCATTATCTAAAAGCATGAATTCAATTCAGTTTATAGTCACAATTTATCTTTTCAATTTATCTAAGGACTAACCGGGTACCAGGGGAACGTATGTACATGTATCAGGTACAACTAAGCTAAATTTATATTTTTCTTTTACAACTAACTATAAATGAAAAGATAATAAAAAAAAGAAACTACGTCTAAGATTGAAATGTTTTCCAAGGCATATAAAGGTTGAGACACTTTAAGTAGGACGACTAGCTTAATTCTGGTTTATTTTCGGTGCAACGTTTTGATCTAGATGCAAAGGCCGTTTTAAAGCAAATATGGTCTTTGGGATCTAGATTGAAACGTTGCCCCGGCAATAAACCAGAAGTTGTCATCCATAAAGTGTTAAGTTACTCCAGATTTAAATAAGTTTACCTTGTGACTTATTCATTTTCCTCCAGAAATAATATGATCCAGCAAGAAATAGTACCTCACTTGCCACAAAAGCCTTCACACCAAACACTGCACGGGTCAGTAAAGCATTTGATTTATTTTGTTTATAACCCATTTTTTGTTATACTATGGAAATTGTTTCACAGATGTTTCAGAAAATATCCATCTAAAAACACAAAACAAAAACGAATTCATACAAATCCAGGAGAGGACTATGGTAAAAATCAACATCCCATTTTTCACAACCCAAGCATTTGTCATTAGGATTGTTTGTTTGTTTGATTGGGGTTTTACGCCGTACTTTAGGCTATTTCACTCACATGATGGCGTGCCAGCACAATCGGTGAAGGAAACCACCCTAAACGACGCTGGCAACACAGAAGATGCCATAATACATTTACAGGACACCACAACAGATTGGCTTCCTGGTGCCCCTTACGTGTACCTAAGAGGGCACAGGAAGCTCCTACCCAACCACCTGCTTGTGAATAGGAACAATTTTACCCCCTAAGTAAAAGAAAGTACAAAAAGTCAGTCTGTGAAATTAGTAATGCCAGAAGCCCATTATGGCACATAATGTCCTAATGTTATGTTGTAAGTCTACATATGTTAGAATTATTTATATTAGTTTTAAATAATCAATTTAAATCAACCATAGTCGCAAAAGTATCCATTCGTCATTTGTTAGAGACAGTCAGGACCACCAGGCTTGTAATAAAGTGTTGGATAGTAAATAAAATATGTTCTTAAAAATTAAAAAATACATTATTAAGAACATATTTGATTTACTATCCAACAATTACAAGCCAGGTGACTGTAGAGACAGTTTTTAGCTGCTGTTTAAGGAGTATCAGGAAGCCGATTTGTTCGTGGCATCCTGTAAATGTCCTGTGCAGTCTCATTAATGCCTGTGTCATTGAGGGTGGTTTCCTTCACAGGTTTCTGGTACACCCTTATATGGCTGAATTAACGTTGATTGTTGGTGTGTATCATATGTCTATTGCATGTTAGGCAACGTCCTGATATTTATCAGTAACATGGAGCAAAACACTACTCATCGGACCAGTCAATCCACCTCCAGTTGGCCAAATTGTGAAAATGATGAATCAGACACCAATCGGCCCTTGGACAATTTTGCTTGTTGTCGGCGTGGATGGATGATTAGTAGACATTTAATTGTTCTGGCTTTTATCGTGATTCTGAATGGATCTTGTAACAGAGACCAGCCAGCGTGAATCCCCCCAGATTTAACTAAATCTAAGTAAAAATACCAAATAATCCTTACGATTGGTAACACATGTTCAACAACCACATTATATTCTTCGAAAGCTTTGCTCAACTACTAAACTTAACTACCAGTACCGGTATTTCTAATCCGAATTTTGACAGATATGTTGTCACATGCATAAGGTTAAAATACATGAACTAAACTTTTAAATTAAAGGATCAAGGCTAGCAGACGGTGAAGTCAACTTAATGCAAGTTCTGAATATAAAAGAAAACGTTTGTCATCTTTTTAACATTTATAGCACAATCACTTCTGATTTACCTCTTGAACTTGATAATAGGTGGCACTAGTATCAGCTGTCAACGACTTATAGTCTTTAAAACATCAATTCTGATTGGCTAACTGCTGCTGTGACCAATGACTGCCGAGGACACATACATCAAAACATGGCTGACGGGCACTGCAACGTGTTGTTTGACATTTGATGAGAACGTAAATCTGACGCTCCTGTATTTATTTTTGAACAAGCATGAATACCTTAACCAAAATTCCAGATTTGATAAGCAGTAGTTTCTCTTCAGATTCTTCAGCAGCTCCTTTCTCTACAGGAAGTAATGGTAACATTTAGTTTTTCTTTCCAAATCTGTGGCAAAAATAACAACAACAGGCATCTATGTTGTAGCTGTCCCAGTAAACTGAACCTGGTAATCAAGCTAGTACTACTACGCAGCGAGGTCATGCTGCAAAAAAATTGAGAATAGCTCTGGTCGAAGCAATCCTCCAAAATTATTCAAGTACGGCCGTTGAAATAAGAAAACAAGAACGGTACTTTACCATGTATTTGAATTTCCATCGATAAGTTTGACATAATAGATTAATGTGACAAGTTGACAACTCCAAAGAATGACAAACTGTGCTGCTGAAGATGGTTTTATTAAACTGAAATATACAGTCAACATGAATTGTTCATCATTCTTTGGAATTGTCACGCTACTCAGTAACTCTACTATACCATGTACCCACAAAGTTTATAGTAGATCCTTCTTTTCGCCATTCAAACAAGATGCACACCCCTTTTTATCGTCACCAGCCGACATCTCAAAAGGAACAGTGAAACAAAGATTCCTAGCGTGGTTACTAAATATTTACATCCATACCTATATTTCGTTATCCAAAACATATCGCAATTATGCTCTTATTGACCAATAACTTACAGTGTTAATCAACCATTGGTAGATTTTTAGGTTAATGTACAATTATACTCTATTTTAAGAATTATAAACATATTTATATACATAGGTGATATACTGAGAGAGAAAAAATATGTATATTTCATGGAAATTATGCTTCAAGCAGGAGGTTTTAGATTGGTTCAGTCGAAGAGTCAGCTCTTACCTTTTAGAAAATTTGGTACTTAAACGTCATAGTCCATTTAAATGCTTTAAAATTTTGTAAATGCTTCTTAACTCTAAAAAACATTGAAATATGTTGACGTCATAGGACAACTTGCATAATTATTTGTTTTTAGCAGATGCACGAAGTTCAGGAGATAATGGAAGAACAAAATATCACACTTCTGTAAGTACCGGTATATGTGTATGTGTGGTTATGCACAAACAAAGCTAAAACTATGACTAAAGTCTTAAATTTTTGATTTCTCTTAAAACTTATTGTAGAATTTTAAGAATTTTTAACAAATATTTTGAAGAATCTTTAATGATTAATTTAGATTTCTTCCCACAACTTAATTTTAATTATATACTGGATCACACATTTTATTTTGCAGTAACTTACACTTTGAAATTCAGTAACAACTTCATAATGTACAATGTTGAGTCACATAAAATTCCACAAGGAAATAGCTGAAATCAATAACCTAGTTTGTGGCTTAAAACAGACTGATTACTTGTTTTGTTTTTCGTGTCTTAGTATGATTACATTGTACCTTGTGATGAGAAACTTTTGTCAGTAAAATCATGTATCTCTTGCAGGGAACCATTTACCCATTTGTTCAGGGGCGTTCATTGCTTCACACCTTTTGGAGGGAATTCTGTAATACAGCAAGGGAAGATGAGGTAGGCTACCGGGTGTACAGACCTGCATTGTAATGTTTTCAGGCATTACATAAAAACAGTCCCCTAAAATGTTTGGGATTATTTATTACTTGCAGCTGTCTATCCTTTGCTTGTTTAAATACATAAGTGTGCATTTTGAATTTACAAATTACAGGTAGGTACATTTGAAGTAACTCAAAATCACTTTGTAATATTATTACAAACTTCATTTCATGGCCGAACTGACAAAATCTGTTGAAAAATGCAAATTTGGTGAATTACTTATTTCAGTTCATTCATTGTAAACTAGTCTGACATATATTATTATTAAACCTGTTATTTTCTCTACATCTCCAGGGTAAGAGAATATTGATGTTACTCTGTGTTAACATACTAGGTACAATACTACTGTTGTTATGGAGCCACACATCAGACAGTATGGGTAAGTTGTCTCCCTTTTGTTGACTGGCTGTAATATTTATTTTACTTGGTGTCATGCGTGCAGACAGGTTATTTTACTCCTCAAAGGCCTGCCTAGACACCACAACTTCCTCAAAGTTCACAAATGATATTTTAAAAAAAACGTGAAGAAAAAAACATTTATAACGGCTTCATAACAGATATGTCTGGTATAATATGTTTTAGGTTTATATCTTCAATTAACCTATATTTCTTTTCTAATTTCTTTTAGTAGATGTAAACAACAAGTGTAAAAAACTTCTTTTTGTTTTCTTTTACAGCTCTGACTGCCTATACATACCTCACAATATATGATATTTTCAGGTAAGGTCTGAGCAGTCTGTGGATATTCTGAATGAAGTAAAATCCCAAAATGAAATATTTATTTTTATTCCTGGAATGAAACAATTACTTAGGAAGCCTACCGGAGATTGAAATATTTATTTAATTCCATGATTTCATTTCATTCCTAGTATCTACAGTCGCCTTCGAGTTTAAGTTTTAACTTCAAGTAGCTGTATTTTTGGCATAATTTTTAGGTTGAAGAACTTTTTCCAAAACTTGAATGGGTAAGAAAACCTGGTTTTACTTTTCATAATAGATGTGTGACAATGAGCATTATTAGATGTATGACAATAAGCATTATTAACTAAAGGGAAATAGTTTGAGCATAATGAATTTCACAATTTACTATTAACTTACATTTTCAAAAGCGTAGCATTTGTTCTACAAACAAACACAAATTATGTTTATACTGACTTGTTTATTTTTCTGATTTACCAATTTAAGCCTTACAAATGAGTTAAATGTGAAGATAAATGAAAATGTTTTTTGTTGTTGTTCTAATAGCTTATTGACATGCCTATTGACAGTTTGGGTACAACAACAACACCCGTCACCACAGTTTTCATTTGGGTGAGTATGTGTTATTTCAGAAAATTTTGATAAAAGTTTGAAATTCTGCATACGGACAAATTTTTAAACCACAGCATATAAATGTTGTAATTGAAATAGAAATCACCCATGTCCTGTTACGCTGTAGAAAATAACTGAAAGATTGCAAAAAAATGTTGAAGAAACTATACATGTACATGTACAAGCAGGTATATGTAGTATAGGCACAAAAAAAAACCCCAAAACAACCCTGGATCTGATCTCTTGGATATGATGATTTTAGATTACTTGGGCATGCAGCTCTCGTCATGTAATTCTTTGAAATTGATTGTAAATTTATTATTCTTTGAAAGTTCCCTATTATTGCAATTACTTGCAATTTTAGAAATTGAGGCCAATGGCTAATCTTTCAGGGCATCACTCTGAATTTTATATGTAACTACAAAGAAAAGATTATGTGTTGGACATTTCTTTTGCGAATCTTAACTAAATGGGCCCTACATCATTGTTTGTTTGTTTATTTATTATTATAGATATGAAAGGTTTGAAGTCTTAGCTGTATTTGTCAGCACAACACTCTCTCAACTTGGTTCTTTCTTCATTCTTAAAGAAAGGTATGTTATCTCTCCTGATTGTTTGAACTTAGATATCACTATAAACTCTATTGCTGAAAAAAAGTTGTACAGATTATGAAGGCACAGCGTAATATAATGGAAATTCTGAACTGATGATAGCATAATAAAGCTGAATTATCTTCGATGCAAATATGGTTGGGTGGGAGCCTCCTGTGCCCTTGGTACTACCTAACCAAAGGACACCATGAAGACAATTTGTTATTTTGTACTGTATATGTATTGAAGCGTCTTCCGTGCTACCAGCGTTGTTTAGGGTGATTTCCTGACTGGGCTGGCACGCCATATTGTTAGTGAAATAACCGTAAAACACCAATCAAACAAAGTATGCAATTATGGCTTCCGTGTTTCGTTTATGTTTCCTTAATCAAAGCTGATCTCTTCATTTTAGAAAACAGAAAACATATTTTTTGCTCTCATATTTGCCTTTTTCAGTAGGTTTACAGTTACACCTTTTATGTATAACACCAAATTTTACGATGTGCATGAAAGTAGTACTTAACACTTACACTACTTGGCTGTAATTTAAGCCAAGCCTAAGTACCTATTATTACTGTATGATACACTCTGGCAGGAAGTAAGTTAGTCAACTGGGTGAACTAGGCCTATTATGTGCAGGTTTATGTATTTAGTTGGTGGATGGTTGGGCTGTTGCCCTGGTACTCTCGTGGTGCCCTGGTACTCTCTGATCTAAGGGGCATCAAGATGCAGATTTGTTGTGGTGTCCGGTTTTTCGTACTGTAATTGTATTGTGACGAAGTAATTGAGTCAAATATCATTAAATTTTCGTAGGTATTTACTTTATTTGTTTGAGATCTAGTCGTTTGTTTTGTTAATTTTTATTTTTTTGCATTATTCTCTCAGCGTGGAGCGGTTGCTGGAACAGCCAGAAATTCACACGTAAGTTCAAAGTGTTTGTAATTTTGTGTTTGCTTTAATTAATGCCATTTTGCATTGCAACATTTGATTTACTTCATTTATGTGGTGACAACCTTTGGGAAAGAAATAACTTGTGTTAAACTTAACTCCTCTCTCTGACTTATGTCTGATGGTCAAAATTAGTGAGTAATGCTAAAAAAAAATTGAGATAAGCTGTGGGATTTTTTTCTATCCTATTATTTAAGCTGATAAAGAAGATTCCTCGTTCTATGGGTGTGTATAGTTTGTGTTAAGCTACCAAGCTTCCCTTGTAATGTATTTATATATTGTATTTATTATGTATTCAGGCTGTCATACTTTGCACTGGAGGAACATTATCTTTCCAACAGCAAAAAAACTAAAGTGACTACAAATTTTATTGTTGTTAAGAGTCGCAGTCTACTGTTGGAATACAGCGCAGTCATATAAGTGCAATAACACGGCGTTAAACACCAATTAATTAATCAATCCTGTACATCATGATATATAATATGTTTCAGTGGTCGTCTTCTAGTTGGTACCATATTTGCGTTTGTCCTGCACATGGCCTTGACCTATGGCATGAGGAATCGAGCGATGAATCATGTGATCGCTGCATCTGGTTCCAGCTGGTTACAGGAACACATGACTGACATCAGTGAAAGGTCAACCATAAAATGCTGTGTATTTTAATTAAATTTTAATTCAAACTGTATGGTAATGTACAGTGTTAAATTGTGGAAGATAAAACATTCAATATGCTGGTCATGTTAAATAAGATTAGATTGGTGGTCTACTTGTATTATCAAATTAGATTGGTAGTCTAAAGCACACACTTCTAGAGTGTACGTGTCTGGTCCACAGATTCCCCTCATCTCTGAGTTCGCGAGTTCAAGCACTCACTCGGACTGTATTTGGGTTGGTCTGCCAGGTAACAGCAGAAGGTCGTGGGTTTTCTGGGTTCTACCCAGTTTTCCTCCCACAATAAATCTGGCCAATGATCTGTAATTGGGAACTGTATTCCTGTTGATCTATCATTGTAAAATAAATAAATAAATAAAAAAAAACATAAATAACTTATCTGCCAATTTTTTTCAGTGTGTGTCATGTGATACCAGGACTAAGTAAGCTCCTCCTGCCCAGAATCAACCCATTCGCGCTGATAGCGTTTGCTGGGGCTGTGGCTCAAATCATTGCCTATGTGCTCATTGATACCAAGTGAGTTACTCAACATATGTTAGTACCGTTTACAAAACAAAAATTCAATATTTTTTACAATATAACTGAATCAGTTGTAGATGATTTCCTTAAGAAGTTAAAGTGACAGCCTTTTTGTTCAGTAATTATTCCCCATTATTCCGTAAATCCCCAATTAAACAAACAAACATTAGTTATTTACCTGTTAACGCTTTATGAAATAAATAACTATTTATTATTTGCCTTATCTTCACTTACCAGTAATGAGATAACTTATCAAAAATAATTGACATGGTTAATGCTTCATGAAATAGCTTATTATGAATTATTTACCTTGTTTCACTTAACGAAATAACTATAAATCATTAAATATTTACCTGATTTATTCATTGTATTTAAGGAATTACCATGTAGCTGACACCTGGGCAGCCATGACCATTGCCTTCATGATTCTTGGTACTATGTTTCCAATGAGTGTTTTTACAGGCAAAATACTATTGCAGGTAAGGTCTTCTATGTTGTTAAAATCAAAATCACACTAGTATATAGTAATACTCGCAAAGATGTGGAAGATTTAGTTGACATAAAGCAATGAACTTTCATAGCTAACAATAGATTTAAAAAAAAAAAAAAACGCACTTCATTTAACTATATATTCTCAACGACAATACATGTATACAGAAATCAAGACTGCTTACAAAAAATAGTTCAGTATGATGAATCTATCAATGTTTATGGTCTGTAAATGTATTGTGGTGTCTGCTGTGTTGCCAGTGGCTTCGTTCGCCAGTCATGATATGAGTAAAATAACCTTAAATAAAACCCCAATCAAACAAATAAATGTATGTATATATCTGTTTCGAATATCTCTTTTATGGTTTTCTATTTGTTTGACAGACAACCCCATCACACATCATTGGTCAGTTGGACAAATTACTAAGAGAGGCCTCAACACTTGACGGAGTGTTAGAATTCAGACATGAACATTTCTGGACCCTTTCATTTGGAAAACTGGTCAGTGTTTTATTCTTTTGTTTATTTTAAAGATCTATACTACAAGTTTGACTTAAGTTTATATTAAAAAATTAAAAGAACAAGGCATTAATTTACATTCTACAGTTAACAAGGCAGCACAATGGCTCCATGGTTGAGCATTGATCTCTTTCACTATACCCGGAATAGGTTCGATTCCCCCAGTGGACCTTAGGTATATAAGGGAAGTTTCGTACAGGTGAAATACTCTTGAGTATGTCATCAAATAAATAAATACAGGGTTCGCACATTACCTTGAAAACCTTGACAAGCCTTGAAAATCACAATAGCAAATTCAAGGCCTTGAAAATGAAGAAAATGACCAAAAGACCTTGAAAATGAGAATTTGGCTGTCAGAATTTTATTTCGTGAACTTAATGTTGGCAGTTTCTGACTTTCCAATTTTTTTCTTCTTGTCAGACAGCCCATAGCAACGGCAAATTCTGTTGTAGGATATCTCTAGGCAGGGCTGGACAAAAATGTGCAATTCAGCTATGACATTGCTTAAAAAATCGGCTCGTCTGGCGGGAAAATCAAGAGGGCCAAAAACAAATTAAAAAGTTACTCATCCTTACATGTAATGCACAACAATATACGCTTTAGGCCATGAACAAAAAATGTGAAAGTTTCTCAGGCATCAACCACATGCACCTACCAAAAACACCCGCCACAGGACCATAAAACTTTTGTGGAAACTACCAATACGTGTAACACTGATTTAATTTTTATTGCCATTATTATGCTACATAACTTATTTGACTTGACAATCCCGGCCACTGTATAGTTAGTTGTTGCTTTATATAATTGCGTCTTCTGTTGTTGCTGCTTTACAATCCCGGCCTATGTTGTTGTTGTAATATGCACGTGGCAGGCTCTGGTCAGCATGTTTACATATAAACATCCTTTCTGCAGCTAGCTAAGCTAAGCTATCAACTGGTGTTCCTTTTTAGACTAGCAGTAGAGTATATTTTGCTGCGTACGATTAATTTTTTAGTTGTTTTGAAAATCTTCAGAAGAGCTGATCGCCCCGATCGTAGCCTATATGCTGACTGTTAACGTAAAAAAATATAAGGCCGGTTAATATTAGCCTATTATGATAGTGACAGGTATCCTCATTTAATTATACAACACAGTCAGACAAAACATTTCTAGGCCTAAGCCTACTCTGCAACAGCTGAAAGTTGTTTAAATAAACAAAAATTTGTCAAAATAGAATGAAAAAAATAAAAGCCTCTCGTTTTTTTCAAAAATACAATTGCCTGAGAAACTATAGTAATCAATTTATACTATATATATGTGCATTACGTGCAAGTATGAGTAAAAAAATATATATATTTATATTTTTTTTGCCCCTCTTGATTTTCCAGCCAGACGAGCCGATTTTCCCAGCAATGACATAGCTTAATTGCACATTTTTTTTTGGTATCAAATTTTTATTGCCGAAAACCTGAATATATGCAGCTCAGACGATCTTGCATGTTTGGTTTTGATAGCAAACAGTCGTCTATATTTAGGAAAATGTCCCCAAAACTTTAAAAGATAATGGGAAACAACTGTATATATGAAAAAAAATGTACCTTGAAAACTGAAATTATTACCTTGAAAGACATTGAAAAGACCTTGAAAATTTACAGCCTTAAGTTGTACGAACCCTGTAAATAAATAACCATAAAAAAAACATATTGTAAGTTAAGGTGTAAAAAAAATATCAGCTTTTAGAATTGTCTAAACTCTGCAAGCCATATTTAAATGATGGTGAAGTATTAGAAAGTGGCAAGATGGCCTCAGAGCTAAGAGGAAACCAATGTTAGTGGCTTTTTTGTCCTGTTGGTATTGTTGACAGTAAGGTCAAAGTTAGTTCCCTTCACCCATTGGGCTGGAATGCTTATTCTGATACATGTAGGTTATTGGAATGAAATAGGTTAACTATGGCACAAACCCAATCATACAACCAAACAAACAAATCTAGCCTACTTCCCTAAATAAGAGATTATTGATTTAAAGTAAATTGTATTTTGTCTTTTCAGGCTGGCACTGTTCAAGTTAGAGTACGTAGAGATGCTGATGAACAGCTCGTACTGGCTCATGTCTATAGCCGCTTGTCAAATCTTGTGTCCGTCCTTACAATACAGATCTTCAAAGATGATTGGTCAAGGGGATCGTCATATCAAATGTTTGGCCACTCCACCTTTGGTTCTCCGCCAAACTCACAAGTTTCTTCTCCAAGAGCTACTTCACCTGTATTTGATGGAGATTTCACTGTACCCGGATTATCTCCCTTTAAGTCTTTCTCATCTCCATCTCCTAGTCCATACTATCAGGCAGGAGTTGGCGTTTCTCCTGGCCTCCTAGGGGTTGCTCCACCTTCCACTGTAGGCATGGTAGGAGGATCAGGCTTTCAGCCACCTGCAATGTCAGGTGTTCCTCTATCAGCATCATACAAACCAGCAGGAAACACTGGGGGATTTTTACCTGCGCCGTTATATCCTTCGCTCCCAACACCAAAACTAGACGCTTTCGAAGCCTGGAAAATAGACAATAGTCTCAACACTCAAGGTCATATCCATAGTTCCCAAGGTCATAGCCATAGCTCTCATGGTCACAGTCATGATTCAGGCCATGGACATAGTCATTGATTGTCTTTTTTTTTTCAACAAACTATTTTATGAACTTTAGTTAAGACAACTGAAGTGCTGATAATTAACTCTAACTCACATTGTTTTTACCAGTTCATTTTTGTGGCTATTATGATAATTGAAACATTTTGAGAATTTCTTCAAAAAGGGCTTTTCCGGAAAGACAAGTGGAAAAGTTGTCAAAATGGACCAGTAACAGATGAAAACTTGTGTTCTGACCACAGAACATAACCAGGTAGTGGGAGAGGTGAATCAAAGTTGACCCAGATTTTCTGTGAAATGGGCTTTTTTCTCAACTGATGAATAAATGGAACATCAGTTTTATACGGATTTGAAGGTTGGTTGACTGAAGAGCCAACTACATTTCAAGTGCACGAAAAATTCCTCCCTTCATTGTTGTGATTTCAAAAACTGATCTAACGTTTGATTTGAGGTGATCTGGAAGCTATAGTTGTATAGTCACAGAGAATGAAAACGATTGATGTTATTATAATTATAATAACCGGTAAAATAATTCATTAAAATGGATAAGCTTGCTGAAACTGCATTATATATTACTGGTAACAGAAATATTGTATTGCCATAAAAATCACGTTATGTTATGTCCCATGTGTTGTCATCATTTTAACAAAATTATATATCAACCATTGAGCTGGAGATTCCATATAAAACCAAATAAATAAAGTAAGTTATTAAAAACACATTTGTAAAATTTGGTGATTCTGGTCAATCTTTTTAGTTGGTCATGTTAGATAAGGTCAGTGCTTACCGTAGAGAAAGATTCGCAGCCTTTACCTGGATAAGATTTCATTAGTTCTACCGTGATCCTCTGTAGTTCAGTTGGTTAGAGCTCTGGCCCTGCTAGCCAGATACCCGAGTTCGAATCCCGGTGGAGGCAAGCAAAAATTTCTTTCTCTACATTTATACAAAAATATATAAGGGCAGTTTGCCATGAAGGCAGAGATGGTGGGGTGTTTTTTTTACAAGGTTTCTTCAAGGGTTTTTTGTTATGGTATGAAGAAACCATTGATATATTGGCTGTATAATTATTGTTTCTCTTCCTAAATCTTTTCATTCATATTGGGGTTTGGCCAAACTCCTGTAACAGTGTGTAAGGAACAGATCTGGAGTTTAATGTTATAGCAGCATATGTTTATATATGCATTTAATGCGCTTGGTGCCGTGTATTATTACATGTAGGTCAAGCAGAGTGGCTCAATGTATCAGCTTTAGATTCGACTCTGCTTCACAGTTTACGAGTCTATTATGACCTAACGCCAGCAACAAGAAGTTGTCATACCAGAGAAACACCAGTTGAGTACGCCGTTTTGCACCTCTATGGCTGATAAACATAATCCTGATGGTGTCCCAATTCACTGGCCACAACTAAACAATACAGGGGTGTATGTATGGGGCTATATTAAGCCTACACATGACAAAGCCCCTGTGAGCAGTTATACAAAAACTAAACCAGCACCTACATTGTAGGGCAAGTGGACCGAAAGGACTCGTTTTACATGTTGTAACATATGAAAATTGTGACAAGTAGCCATGTGCAACGGTCAAGGAGGAAAATAACACTCTTGGACATTTGCTATTTTATGTAGCTACCCAGACAGTTACAACTCCATGTTTACAAACGCTTCTCTGTGAAAACGTTTGAAAACTTGGAGATAAATCTGCGCCACAATCAAACTGACCACTAGTTAAGTTTTCACATAGCATAGCAGAAGACTCCCGGCAGCATGTGGACAATAGGCCCATACACGTTGTCTATAAGAACTCCACAGAGGTTTAATTAACATTTTAACTGGTTAACCCGTATAGTACGTCTTGTCAACTCCAGTAACAACTCAAAAATGTCGTGTTCAAACTCTGAACAAAGGTGTTTGTAAACATGGAGTCGTTACGGTACACTTAACCACACACAAGAAGGGCAAGTGATGTTTGCTCAAACTTTAATTTAAAACTATTAAGCTTTAACAATAGCTAGGCCTTTATACTAACAAAACCAGCTTTAAAACTGTCTGAACATGTACATCAGTCAAACAATGTTTTAAAGCAACTAAAAGGTAAAGTAAACAAGAAGTCAGAAGTTATCTATGACAAAAAAACAAGTGAATAAAAATGAAGCTTAAAATATACAAGTTTTATACTTTTGCCAGAGCACTATAGACATTAGTAGTGAGTCATTTAAAATGTAAAAAGCAAAAAGATTTAGAAAACAGCAAACCTAGTGAAACGGAAAATCTTATTTCTTAGAATGGGGGAGGTGCTTAACCTTGTCCATGTGTATAAAAGAAATGATTCAGGGTCCAACAAAAACATCAGCTAAAATTTGAAGGAAGAGATAGTAATGGGTTAATGAACTTCAACAGGTGTATAGTCTGAAGGTTATGACATACCCATGCAAGTATTACCCTTTTACATCAAACTATAAGCCACTTAAATCTATTTGAAATTTCAAACCCCATTAAGATAACCCAGCAAGCGACCTCAGCTAAATACACAGAAATATCTATTATGCTAAAATTCAACAGATATTGCCCCAAACTTTATTGAGCCTCAAACTTCACTTCCAGATTCTCCCAAATCTGCGGTTTGATTCTCTTGATTCACCCGTGGACCTTGACAATTAATTACAATGAGTCACACCTCACTTCCAGTTTCTTCCAAATCTGCGGTTTGATTCTCTTGATTCACATGTTGATCTTGGCAACTACCCTAAATGCCCGACAAAGATTTTGGCCCGAAAAAAAATGAGTGACAAACTGCATTTCCATATGCTCCATAAGTTTGTGGTTAGATTTTCTAATGGCAGAAAAATAAAACATGGCACTTGAAGTAAAAAATAAAATGTCATTTGCCTAAGTCTATTCACTTTTGGAAACTACTAACTGTTGAAACTATCCATGGGGTGATGGGTGAACCAATGATTACGATTATAGCACTGATGTTTGTTACAATTATCAGTATACTTTATTATTGGACGAGTTACTATTGCACCACTGTGTATTGATTCAATGGCTACATCTGAAGAGAACTATTAAAATGTCATACCTTAAGATGTTGGTAGCTCAGCACCCGATTCTTTTTCCATCTTCAAAGCTGAAACATGCGTTGCTGAGTGATGTCTTATGTCATTGGAAGCCTGTGTGAGGCAAGTTGATTCCCTGGTTTCTGAAACTAGGGACGAGTTATTGCCGTGCACCCATTGGCTGCCAGCCGACATTTCGTTTAGGGATCGAGTATTGGTTGCACTTTGAAAGTGTGAATTCTGATTATGGTTCCCTGGCCCCGACTGATTCACATTTCTGGTGATTTTTAGTACTTGCTCAACAGCCTCCAGGCTATAAGACGAAGTTTGTGGCAGCTGGGGCCAACTTTGAGATGGCTGATTTAAAGCTTGCCCTCCAACGTTCGCTCCCATCAAATTGGTGAGTGGTTGTGTAGATGGATAATTGATTGGTAAGCTGTTAAAACTTGCTGACAATGAATTGTTAGCTTGTGCCAGTAGGTTGGAAACCCACAGATGGTGTAAAGGCAGTAGGCCCATGTCCAAACAGTACGGACTAGACAACAGAAAAGGATCCCTCGTCCTATTTGCCCAAAAGAGTTGACTAATTGCCTGACTGTAATTGTATGCATTATAAAATTGGTTGTATACATCTGAAGGAAATGGAATACAACCCAGAGTACCCGGATGGAACGCATTCCAAGGCGTATACAATTGTGGTGAAATTTGAAACTGGTTTTGGAAAGGAGTGACTACTGTGTTGCTACTTTCGTCTGTGTACATCAAAATGGAAGACGATCGTGAACGTTCTTGTCCACTTGACACTGGAATAATTTCCTTGTTTTCTGAAACGTCTTTGCATGACCCTGATTTTATCACTTGTTGACTCGATAAAGTTTCTTTGTTATTGAGAAGGTCGTGGGATTCTGCTTTTACTATTCCCATGTCATTCTTTACATGTGTACTAGGTGACATGTAGCTACGTTGCATCAACTTCTCTTCGAAAGCCTTGTAATTTCTGTCCCAACACAAAACGTTTTGGTGCGACTGATATAAAGTTGAATCGTGCAGCATCTCATTACTTATCTGGCGAATAGGTAGCCATGGAGGTTTGTTGTCCATATGAGTGATTTTCATTGCATTGAAGTCATTGAGCTGGTGTTGTCCTAAAACAAACTCACTGGATGGTGATCCATGGCGTTGGTCTGTAGGAGTATTATGAAATCCTTGTTGGCAAAATGGCGCCATCAACTGTTGTTCGCCAGTATTTCTACTGCCAGACCTACATTGGCTAATTTTTTTGTCCATGTTTCGAGTAAATTGAAGTTCTTGTGTTTCTAACTGTTGTTTATTAAGTCCAGGAATATTGGAAGTCTTCAAAGACTGAAAGTTTTCAGCAGGTTTAGGGTATGAATTGTTTACTCCCAAATGCCCATGCTCTATTTCTGTTGGTAAGAGGGGAGCAAAAGATTGGGATCTTAAAAAACGATCGTATTTTTTTCTCTTTATTTCTGCAAGTCTTTCCTTGTTCCTTCCTGCAACTATGGCACCAAAATATGTATGATTTTCACCAACCCATGTGTTACTTTGTTCAAAATTAGACATTACAAAGTTTTGGTATAGATAATTCTTTCCAGTCTGCAGTGCACTAAAGTGGGCATCATTTTTCCCTAATTTCAAAGGAGATTTTGGAGGCCCTTTAGGTTGAGTCCAATCGGCACCAGTGCTGATAGATTTGTGTTCAGGAGACTTACTTGATAATGGACCGCCAGGGAAAGTCGGGTTTTCAATTTGCTTCGGTTCGTTTTGGGGTTTGGTAACGTCATTATCATGCTGTAGTTTTTTCTTTTCCAGGTCTCTTAAAAGTATGTTCCTTAGGTATTGTTCCTCATTTCTGTTGTCTTGTTTCATTGTTTTCAAAGATGGAGTGTTTGGTTTGAAATATATAGTCTTTTTGTCGCATCTTTCTTTTGGACTAGTAGGACTAAATGGAAATTCGACTTTGTTTTTAGCCTGGAAGTCTGAAACTTTATCTTTTTCCGGGAAATACTCAACTTGAATTTTATGGGAACTCTCAGTGTTTTCACTATTCGTGAAGTTTTGTGTACAACCACTCTGTAATTTGGGAACATCATATATCAGATTACCATTTCTTGTTTGACTTGAGCTGTACTTTGCACAGGAACTTTGCGATGTCCGTATGTCGTATCTTGGCCTACTAGTAAGTGACCAGCTACTGTCGTATGTCTGACTTTCATTTTGTGGTCTACCAGAGCAATATCTTGGACTAACACTTTGTAATATTTGGGTTTCATATCTTATGCTACAACTTCGAGATCGCCTGATGTCGTGTCGGGTACTTCGCAATATATGAAAATCATAGTTTAAGCTATTACTTCGTGATCTGTGAAAATCATAGTTTGGGCTATTATATCGTGATCTGTGAAAATCATAGTTTGGGCTATTACTTCTTGATCTGTGCAAATCATAGTTTGGGCTATTATTTGGTGATCTGAGAAAATCATATTTTGGGCTATTAGGCCTACTTCGTGATCTGTGAAAATCATATTCTGGAATAACATTCTCTGATTCACTGCTCTCATACCTTTGACCACCCCTTCGTGATCTACAAAAGTCGTATTGTGGACTGTCGTGTTGAAATCTATTTATGTGGGTTCTTGGAAAACAATGTCGTGGTCTGCAATAGTCGTAACTTGGGCTCCTACTTCTCGTCCCAGGAGAGCTCAGTTTGCGAATTTCTGGTCTGTATAAATCATAAATTGTCGTATGAGATTTGGCTTGACCACGATATCTAGATCCCCGGACACTCTGCACAGGACTACGACTTTTCGAGTTACAGACGCTATTTCTAGAACTAGGACTATTCAAACTATGTTCTCTGGTTTGGGTTTTGAATTTCATTCTATGGATTTTGTTAACTTGTCTTTCTTTATACGTACTGTTCTGTGAGTGTGAGCCACGTGATCTATTACGGCAGTGTTGTGGACTTCCACTCCAGTTGAGTGCCGGTGGGCTTCCGGTGTTCGTGTTGCACTGCACCTGGTGCTCTCTTGGATCGGACAGATCTTGTCCTGAGTTACTTCTTTCTGGTTCTTGGTTTGTGCTACATCTTCTCGATCCACTGTCTTTGTGTCGTGAACTTCTTCTCATAATTTTAGTATTACTTCTTGGCCTACAACTGTCTCCATGTTCCCAATAACTAACATCTTGCGCTAACTGCTTTTCTGATATCTTTCGTTCTGTTCTTTGCTCCCTTTTTCTTTTTCGCCCCCGCTTTGGATCTAAACAGTTTGCTGTGCATTCCCTACCTGACGATTGTATCACGTGTCCCTGTGAACTGTCTTTCACTGTGTCCAGATCAGAGTCAAGGTCCTGGAAATCAAAACTCAACGGACCCTTGAATTCTTGTGGGATTTGATCTTGGCTGTTTTTGACAAAGATCTTATTTTCATCCGACAGGTCCCCAGAGGGTGAAGGGGAAGTGCTCTCATCATATCGTCTCGTCCAATATTCATCTTCTAAAAGTCTGGCTTCCTGGCATTCTGATTCATTTTGGTATGCAGTCCTGTTCCTAGGACTATGTTGACGAATATGTACCTTTACTCTTCGACACTGATATTGTAAGCCTACAATGTAAGAATAGAATTAAAGAATAATTTTATTTCCACAAAGGAGATATTTAAAGCACAGTCCGAACTTACTTTGATACCAGTAGTACAACGATGCAGTACTTACATGACTTAAGGTTGACAGAAAATAGAGCATTGAGAGATTATTTGCTATGAACAGTTCTAGAACAACAAGCAACAGTTTGAAGCCAATTGTTATCAAATAAGTAATAATGAATAACATGATCTAATTTGCACATTACATTTGTTTCTAGATTCTTTCTTCAAAGGGCTAGCAGCTAGCTATACGAACAAAGACTGGAAATGTTAACATAAACTTACTTCTACTGTTATATTTAGGTGGTGTCAGATCTGTATGAATAGCACGGTTAAGATCACTAATATCCACCTGACCCATACGAAGGTGGGTCACGTCATCGTCTGAAAAGGTCAGCAAATAAACAAAAAATAAAACATTTGTATATTTTTGTTATAAATGTAGAGAAAGCAAATGTTGCGTGTATGCCTCCACCGAGCTACAGCCGCTCAGGGAAGAACGACTGAATTTTCATCAAGGTAAAAGCTGTGAATCTTTCTCTACGGTAAGCACTGACGCAGGGACACTCAACATTTATATAAGTACCGAGCAGTGCTTATACTGGATTTTTTACAAAGCCACTGAGTTGTTTAGTTATCCTTTACTCAACTTTACATTGCAGATCAAACAACAGCAAGGTTGATTAGTTATATCACTAATTTAAGTTTTATTTGTTTTCAAACTTTATTTTCCTTATCTTAATACAGCATCTTATCTTACTTATTCCCAAATAAAGTTTATTTTGCTCATCTAACGAAATTGTCACTTGTAACTTATCGCCAAATTATAAACATATAGTTTATTTTGGGCACCTACTGACAGCGTCACCTGTTATCATTATATTATATAGTCATCATTTTCAAACTTTAAACGACTGCCTATATAATGACAGCGTAACTTGTTACATATCCCCAAACAAAGTTTATTTCGCGCATCTAACGCCAACGTCACTAGTTATAGTTTTCAAACTTTATTTTCCCATCTTATACGACAGCGTCTCTTTTTACTTATCCCCGAATAAAGTTTATTTTGCGCATCTGTTGAAAGCGTCACTTGTTACATTTATCGTTTTTCAGTAAGTTTTAACACTAACGACTGCATATCTAACGACAGCAGTATGTGTTATAGTTTTTAAACTCTAACAACTGTGTCATTTGTTACTTATCCCCAAATAAAGTTTATTTTGCGCATCTTTCTAAAGCGTCACTTGTTTTCAATTTCAAACCTTATTTTGTGCATCCAATGATTGTGTCACTTATATTTAGCAGCAATTAAACTTTTTTTCGGCCAACTGACGACAGCAGCACTTATCTAAAAGTAAAGTTTATTTCGATCTATC
Organism: Katharina tunicata; assembly: GCA_032466195.1. Lineage (NCBI taxonomy): Eukaryota > Metazoa > Mollusca > Polyplacophora > Chitonida > Mopaliidae > Katharina > Katharina tunicata. The sequence goes on along the minus strand of JAVFBZ010197450.1, from coordinate 4,964 downwards.
GAAAGCATCGCTTGTAAACTTTTATAGTGGTTTTATCTGTGACCTTTTACTTTTCCAGATATCCTGAAATTCGTGTGACAAAGTGAAACACCCTGTTTAAAAAAAAAACAGTGGCATGAGGTGTATGCTGAATGTGTTTTTTTTACAAGAAAACTGTTCGGAATACCATGATATTTTTTACTCAGATTTGTTCTGTGAGTATTTTTAATTGTAGGCTGGATTCCTTGTCCTTTGCCGATTGATATATTGTGTATCTAACGATGACAGCGGTATGGTTGGACTTCTTATCTTTAAGATTAAAAACACAGTTTCTACTCATCAAGTTATAACAGGGAATTTCTGCTATATAGTATCAATAGTATTTTCTGGTTTAAAATTACAACTGGATAATACCTTTGTGAGTTTCCTAAAAAACCTAATCAATTTTTAAAAAGGCCTACCAGAGGTTCCAAATCGTTTGCAAAACTTCATTCAATTGGAGGCTTCAAATTGTACATATCATTTTATTATTATTAACTCAGCCACATATTAAGCTCAAACTTATAGTAACGTATCCATGTCCACACACAGAAGAAATATATACAAGGAACAAACATGTTTTAAAACTCTTAACCTGGCATTGTACCTATTAATTGCTTTGAAGTTTAACTATAGTTCTATATAATTATACCATTAACAAAATATAAAAGGCCTGTTCAAGTTAATTGGTTAAATTATTTTAGACCAAGTATTCAGTATAAATGTAGGTAGGCCCTACCTTCATTACAGGAGTCTAAATGGAGATGTTCATTCTCTTTCCTCGTATCTCTTTCGTCTTTACGAATAAGATGTTTGTCTCGAATCTTTACAGTCAAGCCATCAGTTGTTGTCGAATAATGTTGGTTCCAGACTTTATACACAAAACCCACTTCTTTGACTTTAATTTTTTGGCAGACTCCTGTTTTTTCAAGCTGCTGGTAAACCCATAGGCTTCTGTTGTTCAGCGTCCAATATCTTCCTTTATAAAAGACAACCTTTAAGAGACAACCCATGTCGAGATCTTCCCGTCCTTCGCTGTATGACCGTACTGTGTTACGTAATGAACGGCCATCACTAAAATATGGTCTAATGGAGTCTTGTGGATAACGAATGTCAGAAGGGTACAGATAAAGCTCTCTGAGTTCTGCCATCGTCTTTTCTTTTCAAATGGTGATCCCTGGTGGAAAAAAATAATCACTACATGATAGTTTTAGACCCGTAGCATGTATGTATGTTTTAAAACAACAAACAACAGTCAAGCATACGTAAGAATATATTTTTTCTGAGTATGTGTTTAAAAATAAATACAATTTAATATTACATTTGTGTCTATGATTTATCTCACTCTGGTGAATAAATGAAATGAAATGTTTACAAAACAGTATACAATTTACACACAGAGAGGAGATACTCTGAACATTTTATAGATCCCTGAACATAACAAAAAAAAATATCTAAAGTAAACTAAACCTAAACCTAAGCCAAGCACTTATAGAAACATATCCTTTTTATTACCTACATGGCAGGCGAAGTGTTTCAATATTTGATAAATAATATTTGTTTTATAAACTTCAATATGTTTGCACAAAAACAATAGGTGTTCTTAAATTCTGTATTTATATTTGAAATTTGTTTTTTGATATAATAATCATCCAATGTAATCCCGCCCTATAAATGTCTTTGGTTTCATTATTATATTTTTTTTTTTATAAAATTTTAACTGTTTCATGAACAAATATTGGAATATACACAAATAATATAAGCATTTGTAGATTACAACTAAAAAAATGTACATAATAAATAATTTTGTAGCTTATAAATATCCAAATATATACAATAAATATGTAAATTTGTAGAATATAAATGTAAAATATGCACAATAAATGTATAAATTTGTAGAATATAAATGCAGTATTGTAGAACACATATTAAAAAAAGATACATTTGTTGAACGTAAAAGCCGAAATTTAAAACATATATAACCTTTTTTGCAAACATAATGAAGTTTTTAAAACAAATATAATTTATCGAATATTGAAAGTTGAAACACTTCGCCTGCCAAATATGCAACTATTAAAATGTTAGTTTAAGCTGAATTGACAATTGACATCGTCAATTCAACAATTAACCCGATACTCTTAAGTGCTGATTATGATCCAACCGGATCTGCTAATGTGAAGAATAAGTGACAGGCAACAGAACTTCCGATAAATACACAACTTGATCCACTGGTGTTCAATAGATGTTTACTGTCAACCACGTGTCAGCTGATAATATAGGCCTATTGCAGAAACTTACAAAAGTTAAAAAAATATATATCACAACTATGAAACCTTGATGGGTAACTGAAGAACTTTATACATTTAAGAAAAGTGTCTTTCATTCATTATCAATCTTGTCGAGCAGAATGCATGCAAAACTGACAGTTCGTCCATCTCGTTTTTCAAAACATTACTCGCCACTACAATTCTACAACCTCATTCCCATCGAACTCCAATGTAATTGTTTGTCTTGCTACTTTATTTTACCACGAAGTATTCCAAGAACGTAATTGTGGAGCACAGCCCAAACGTTATCTATCATAAGCCGCACAAGCCATGAAAATATATTTCTTTTGAGTAATAAGTACCCATCAGATAGTTACAACATCACTTAAAAATAATGTGGCTTTTGGGAACAAGATATGACCTTGACCTTTTAGACTGCAACCTGTCAAATGTGAAAGGGAGTACTCGATGTGTCAAGTGCGCTCACAATATACTGGTTTCATTAGCCGCGTAAGTTAGCTTTTTTAAGTTGCAATCAGGCTGTTCAACGATAAGAGAAATCTAAAACTGATGAAATGGATAACGATTGTATTGCAATTTCTTCTGAAAGACTTGTGAACTGTTTAAATGCACATTTTGAGTGTTGTTGTTGCTGTTGTTGGGACAGAACTATAGGCCTACTATATCTCCTATTTTCATTTAATAATCTGATAATTTGTAATATTTATTTGTTTCTATCGCTGTTGCTTTACATATGGCGATTACATGTGTGTGTGAATATGGATTGCCGGTGGTTGGGTGGGAACGGTGGACCGTGGAACGGGCACGATGTCTGAACTATAAGCAGATAAGCCTTATCGGCTTATAGTTCAGACATCGTGCCCGGGCCTTCAGGAAGCCGATTAGTTGTCGTGTCCTATTCGTCCTGTAAATGTATCGTAGAGTCCTCTGTTGTTAGCGTCGGTTGGTTTCCTCCACTGATTGGGCTGGCATGACATCCTGAAATGACATTACGTACTGTACATCGTTGGATGCAGAGTTCTGTATCATTATTAGTCCAGGTACAGGCCTTTACTGTGAACTGCAGAACAGTACGGAATAAAAACGTGTAGGCCTAATATTTAAATTTTGCACAAGTTTGCAGATTTTATATTGTCCATTTAAAATGATTTCCAATTCTGTTTGGAAGAATTGAACTCTCTGAGATATTTAATGTATTACAAATTTTAAATGCCCACCTCACGCAACATATAACATATAGACAGTAATTTTTCTTGCCAACAAGTGGAGGAAAATGGTGTCTGAATTGAAATTATTGCAGCGGAGGAAGTTTTGGACTCTCATAGTTACTTCAAATATAATATTTCGATAAAAACTATACAAAGAATTGAAGAAAATGGACAGTAAGCATCCAAAAAAGTCATTGAGTGTAAGATAAGTGTTGCCCATGTATGAATATGATTGTCGATGATTTAGCATTGCACAATCTAACAAACAAACAAATGAATACAGTTTTATCAATCATTAAAATATAGACAAAAATACCAGTGTTGGTTTATTACAGAAGGATTTTTTGTCTATTTTTATTTAAATTAATCAATTATATTTATCCACTGATAAACTATGTTGCACAAATTATTAAATAAAAGTAGGAGATATGCTTCTTGTCCAGTCTCCATTATGGTTAAAAATGCTTGGTTTTTCTGCCAATAATACTTGAAGCGCAAGTTAGCCCATTTTAATGTTGATATTTAACTTAGGATATTCCAATTATGTTGGATTTCCTTGGATTCAATTTTTATGACGAAATTTTCTTAACTTGAAATACACAATTTTAAAGCAAAAAGACAAAATAAGTATTGTGAATCACCAATCTTTAATCACATAGACGTATATACATGTATGTAGATAGACATCAAATAAACCAGGTAAATCTTATAATCCATCTCCTCAAAATATTTTGCGGCCAGATTTAAGGGTTTATTTCTCAGTAGGCCGAGTAATTTGAGGCGGCTATGTTAACTCATTGGGGTTATTAGATACTTAGACAGGACTTGTCAAGTATTTGTCACTCTTGATTTTCTACCACTACATGTATTTTTGTTATGTGAATTCAATCCACTCATGGAACTCTAGCCTAGTCTAACGTCTGTCAAATATACGATGATAAACTTAAATCATCTGGAGTTTAATTTTACAATTTAACAAGAAGTCAGTGGAAGTTTCACCTTCAATGACAGTGGACTGGTGACCATAGTTTTATTTAATTATTTTGTTTGGTGGTGGTGGCCTGGTGGTGGGTGGGTTGGATCCTTTTTTGTTGCATGTGAAAATGAGAAGCTTTGACGCCAGACAATTCAATTTCAAAGTCAAAATGTTCTTTGTTGTCCAAGCCTGTGCTGGTGCTCTCCGAGTTTAGGGGCATCAGGAAGCTGATTTGTTCTGGTGTGTTGTACTGTCAGTGTCTTATACTAAATGTAGTTTTGGGCTATCTTTAATTTTTGCAACATGCCAGTGATGTCAAGGATCCAATTTGGTTGGCATGCCTTCACTTGAAAATAACAGTTCAGCACAAAGTGCAGCCTACTGTACACTCTACACTCTAGCCTATATCTTAACCCACTAGCCCAATCACTAGCAGTTACTTATTTATCTTTTAAAAATGCTATAGATTGTTTA
>JAVFBZ010197428.1:0-14035 GCA_032466195.1 Katharina tunicata | reverse complement strand
GTAGACTGTTTTTATACATATTTCTGAGCATTTCAAAAGGATAAATTCAATGGACTTTGATCATATGGAAGATACACAGAATTAATATGGAAAATATAGATACAATATGCTACCTCAATCATTAGCTAATGTAATACTGTCTGCTCTAGTTATTCAGCCAGGTAACAACAAACAACAAGCTAATGTATTAATATCCCAGCCTGATTAAAGGAAATGGTTGCAGAACTAAGGAAATATGAATAAAGCATGTGTTCTATGATGGATAATAACTTGAACGTATAGCCCAGCCTGGGTTAGTAAGGAGAATTGATGGATGAATCCATGACCTCAGACTTTACCTGTATCTAGGTATTCAGCTAGGTCTAGAAACTGATTTTTCAATAAAGAAGCCGTTCAGAAGTGAGGAATTCTGGTTAAATCATGGATAATAGCTTACACGTATAATTAATTCAGGAGAAAGGATTTAGAATATCTGAATGAAGCTATAACTGTATCTAGTTAGGTTATGTCTAAAAACTGACAAGTGAATGAGAAAGTGGATAATTTACAATCTAGTTGACTCCTTTGTGGAATCTCTTGCGTGTCCAATATTGATTTGTGTGTGTGCTATGAAGATGTAGCGGTCTGGTGAGACAATAAAACACAACTGCTGGAGGGATGTTACTGTGCATGGCCGGGAAGTTCCAACCTGAACCTCCCGTAACAATGGTTTCCGCCAACAAAATTCACGGTGTCGGTGATTATGAGAAGAAGCGTCACCAAGATGAGGCTCGTGATCAAGCCCAGTCAGTGAAAGGCTCGCCCAAAAAGCGAATACTGCAGCGTTTACGTAGTAAATCAGCCAGTTACAGTTTTCCATCATCTCTACAAGAAGAGCCTGTTGTAAGCAAAGGTGCATCAGGTAAGATATCGAGTTCACCTGATACAGGTAAGCCTACCTCTGTACCTGTGCGCAAATCAATATTAAAAAAACCTACGGCAGGAAGCTCGAGCTACGGAAGTGACCTTGAAAGACCGAGTTACACCTTAATCAGTTCGCCTGTAGCTGCTTGTGATAAAACACATTCTACGGAGAGAATGAAAGATGAACCAAAAAGGGAAGGTGCAACTACTGAGCAGTCAAAAACTAGAACTAAGTCTTTGGGTTCTAATGAAATGCCTTCCTCACCTGTGTACAGCAAATTAAAGCTACCCATGAAGTATAGTTCCAGTGTTCATCATGTCGGGGAGAGAGAAAATGAAACTAAACATAATTCTGCAACAGGCAAAAAAACAGTTTCACCCAAAAGAAGAATTGTTTCAAGTTTTAATAGTGTCAGGAAGAGTGGCAGTGAAAATGGGTATAATTCGGTAAAAACTCATCCAAAAAGGACTATAATATCAAATGGGGATTTAAAGAGAAAAGATCAACCTGCCAGTTCTACAGGTAGTGCTTCTGGAAAGGTACAGCCAAGCAATTTTGGGCCTATTTTAGACCAGATCGATTCCTTGGTTTCTCTCTATAAACAATCGAGATATATTCCAGTGGCTCGTGTCTCGGCTGGCCAATCCTCATCAGAGCTTATATATAGTGCTGAAAATGGGAATGAAAAGGGTACTGATAAAAATTCAAAGCAAGGTGCAATTACTGGTGCTAAAAAGGGATCTGATGCAAAAACAACAATGGATATTTGCAGCTCAAACCAGAATAGCTCAAATTCTCGCTGGAAGTACACACGGCTAATCAACGAGAAACTCAATAGTGCTATATCTAATAAATTGTCTTCCAAAGCCCTGGCAAAGAGCGATTTAAGCGAGTTGTTTGAACATCGCTCTAATGGACTTGTACGTAATGATATCAGTCGTATTCCGCTTCACCGTTCACCAAACAGAAATAATCATCGAGATAAATCACAGTCTAAGTATTTATCAATATCAGGCCCCGTCTCTCCGTCCAACAAGGTACCTGTGGGCGTGACTGGGCAGTTCCCTGAACCTGAGACATCCGTGAAAGAGGACTCCAAACCAATGGTGCAGAAATCCTGTTCTGTTCCTGTCAAGGGAATTATACGTTACAGGCGTTCAATTAGTATGAAATCACCTGATGTTATTCCACCCAACTTCAACTGTGCTAAAAATGAAAACACTATACTTAGATCCGCATTAGAGGAGAATCAATGCTCCTCCCAGTGTGTTAATAGTAAGACAAAGGCAATACAAAGTACACCAAGTTCTAGGACAGACAGTAATGAAAACTTATCCAGATCCTCATCCTCAGTAGCAAAACTTACAAAATCATTCGCAATGCTTGACCATGTTAGCAATTCTCATAATAACAATCAAAGCTCGGAAAGTTTGCAGAAGGACAAAAAATCTCAATTTTTAGAAAGCAATGGTGCCAAAATCTCAAATACAGTAAATTCTCCACGGAGGAAACATCTAGGTTCTCCAAGAGACAAGTGTAAAAAATCTGTTCGTCAATCTATTCTAAATTCATCCGATGATAACCAATCAAAACAATCTCCAGAGCAAAGGGTGTGTCAAAATTTAGGACTTAACTCTGTTGGAAATTTACCAAATCCCAATCCTCTACAGCCATCTTTTTCAAGTTCAAATGATTTGCATAGTAACTCAAGAAATCTCTCAAAAAAATCTTCATCATCTGACTATTCTCAGAAGCTATTTAAAAATGCATCGCACAAATCTTTGACAAATTTGTTCGCCACTAGTACCTCTGTTGCAAATTTTTTGGAAAGAAAGGCTCTTAAACAAAACGGTTTAGTTGATCGTTGGAAATCGCAAACTGAATTAGGCAACTCTAGTGCAATTGTGGGCGAACATTATCCTGTAAGACGTGCAAAAAGTTCTGTGATAAACATAACTGCCGTGCGTGGGAATCCAGACGGTCAGTCGTCTACGGACACTGTGGAAGGGGAGCAACTCTCCCAGAAAGCACCTGTAAAAAAACACCCGCGAACAGCACATGAGTCAAAGCTTCACACACCTGGCTGGTTAACGAATACTAAACTAAACCGTGCCATTTCTGGAACAAACAATTCTAAGAAACTCAGCCGTAGCTTAAGCCAATTAATCGACAAGGAATTAGATTGTAAGCCGAGTGCTGTAAAAGACTCTTTAGATATTGACGCAAGTGTTGAAGGGTCCAATTTTTCCCAGCCTAGCAACCAGACAGACTCGTCCATTGCTGTGCGCCAGTGTCGCATTGGACCAGACTTAGCATTTGGAATTGTATCTTTTGACCAGGTAGGTACTAATCTATAAAAAGTTATATAGGGCTTCAGAAATTACAAGGAATAAAAGGACATTGCAGGGATAGTAAGGGTAGATAGCACAACTTCACTTTTTAAAGTTTCATATATTGATTAAACATTTATGAATAAAGAAAATTATATTAAGTAAACTCAGCTGAAAATGTTCACCTATTTATAAAATATTTAACATTGCTATCCCTTATACTTTTGATATGTTTTTATTATTATAATTATTTTATTTGATAATTATATCCTTTAGTGTCAAATGAGTTTCTCCATCCTATTAATAAGCTGGCATTATCCTTTAATTGTCTTCATAATGGCTGTCACACCTGCTGGGGTCTACCTGGTCATAATCCTATTACCTGTACAAGGACTTAATGATCCTCTTACCTGTGGTCACTTGTCACTAATCCCCCTCACCTCCCCTCACTCACACTTGGTCTTATGACCACTCATTAACCACCTGGATAAAGAGGTCCATTAGTAATTTAGTCCACCTGTAAGATAAAGGTCAAACACCTCCTGGAATAAATCAACAAAGGCTATGATCCCTGGACCTGTAAGTTGTTTTCTTTCTCACTTCAGTGTTAACTTTGGATTGAGAAATTTATTCTGACATGCATAGTGTAAGCCAGAGAGGCTGAGTGTCTGTGAGACACCCAAGAAGCCATTTGAGACACTCTATTTCAATCAAATTTAGCATGGGAAAATGTCAAATGACACCCTGTTTATGTGAAAATAGTGATTAGAAAAAACCTTCTTTTTGATTTCTGGCTAGTACTATGCTGACATGGTTTCAGCTAATTGTTTATTGTTTATTTTCCGATGTTAGATCAACAGAACTATATGTCCCAATTACAGATCATTGGCCAGCTTTATTGTGAGAGGAAAACTGGGTAGAACCCAGAAAACCCACTGCTTATCTGGTGTTTATCACAGAATGTCCTTGTATATTCTTTCTTAGAACTTATTCTCAAAGATTAATTGTGACCCTAGTTTGGATAGACAAACCTCTATTTTTGTAAGGTACAGTTTTGGTTAGAATAGTAGACTGAAGGAATCAGTGGTTATTTATTATGACCGAGTACAGATTTGACTTTTACATTTTGAAAAAAAAATTGTGATTTACCCTAATTCTTCAACCTTTTCACCCCATGAGAGTTTTGCATCAATAAAACTTTCAGTTTAACTTGTTAAATCTCAGGCACAGAGGCTAATCAAAAAGTTATACAGTAGGCTATAATAATAAATGAATTATTTATAATTGGATTACGCCCTTTTCCAAAGCTCCTTGTGGTCTAATTTCATGTTACCTATTGGACTAAAGACACTCAGAGGGGGTGAAATGGTTGAATTGGTAGGTAATGTAGCAGACATTTGGTTTTTCTCCATAAAGATGATAGATTTCCTCTTACTGGGGCTGAGATAGTCTTTTGTTTGCCTCAGCTGATTAGCCTGTCTGGCAATCAACGTTTTTAAGGACTTTTGATTAATTCTTTTGTTTTTACTGAGACGCTTAGAAAATGACTATAGGTGAAAATAGATTTGAGGATTTGGGGTCACCTTTGTAAGATGTCAACATCGTGTGTTCTGTTCGTCTTACTACTCTATGAACCACTCTTCAATCAGTGGTAATTCTCTCCTCATTTTCACTGCTCTATTGTTCAAACTGAGCACGCGTTTCTTGACCCAGTTTCAGTCTCAACAGTATCTCACCTGTCTTTGTAAGACTACCTGACTTTGTACTTACCTCAGCTACATCGTTAGTGTACAGGTAAATGAAGACCCATTAACACAATCAAGATAACCTAAAGTATGGTATTAAACACCAGTTTAATAGATAAATTAATTAAAGCATATTATAACCTTAAAAGTGTTTAATTTAGTTAAACTGTGTCTATACGTCATCATCATCCCAGAAAATCATGCATAGTTCGAGTGAAAGGCTAAGTCTTGGGGAGAAATTTTGAAAATAATGTTTGTGCAATATTAATTTTACAATATTAAAAGGTCTTTTTTTCATTTCATTAGGTAAACGGTAATACTTTATTAAGACAGAGCAAATGTTGTTTTACAAGAAAATATAACAATTAATTATTCCTCTCTGTCCGTTTGTGCACGTGTCATTCCTTTGTGTGCTCAATAACATGGTCTTCTCATTTACCTGTCATTAAGATTGATACCTATACAACGCCTGTAATCACTCATCAGATCAAAGTTAGTCACCTGTCTGAAATGTACTGTACTACACATCAGATATACTGACCTGTATCTCCTATCACATGGTCTAGTAATGAAGATTTGCTTATGCTAATGGCTGTCAGGAATTCAATTAGCTTAGATAAAATTCCTGCCTTCGACTAGATTATTTTGAAAAATCTGTTTTTAATGGATTTTGCAAATTTTGAATGCTCAAAATTTAAATACCTATTTGGATAAATAAGGACTGTGTAGGGCCATTGGGCTGTCACAGGCTCCATTTGAGTGAAATAACCTTAAGTGCGTCATAAACCCCAATCAAAAACAAACAAATGTATAGAGCAGGAGTAATGTAGAGTTATCATGTAAGTTAAATGTCTGTGGTTGTGTAGTTAACGGTTAAGTAAATTAATAAATTCACCTATTAAATAAGAGAATGACTGGCTCATTTACAGGTACCTATTTCTTGGTTTAATGAATAAATTCACCAATTCAATACGGTGATAGCCGCCGGGTTTGTCCTTGTATATTTGTTAGTTTGCCTATAATCACTGAGGGTATAGAGGTTTCCTGTATACTGAATCTTTACTGATGGTCTTCAGTGAGATCTCTTTCTCTATCTGTGCCGACCTAGTGCTCTCATCTTATACATCTAATAGAATTCTAAATCAATTATTCTCTGTGTGATATTATGAGAACAGGCTCCTTAGTTTTTGTAGAGGAGTTTAATATTTGATTTGGACATTCCAGGCCCGAGATAATTAAATACCTGCATTTCTTTGATCTCATTTAATAATCAATTTATTGGAGAAAAAAGATATAGCCAATTGTAAAAAAGGAGAAACTTAGGAAAATTAGGAAATGACATGATTGTGGTTGAAGAAAAACAAACGTTTGATTGTGTGCAGAATTTAATTAACGATATGCTTGTATTAGTTAAGTTTGTACACATATCTTTTTATTTGTGATATCAAATGTACGCCATTGATCTGAAATTTGCTTATAAATTGAACTGATATAAATCACAGAATGTAAGAGAGATGTGTTAAATATGTAAACAACAGTATTTCTATATGATGCAAATAGTGTTGCTAAAAAATCAAAACAAATTAAAGCTTTTATTTATTAAAATTTAACTAATTGATCCGCCCTCCAAATTAAATAGATAACCCATCACCACAAAGGCTAGGTAAATCCAAAAGTCAAAAGATCTTTAGAGAATCGCATTATCTTTACGGTATCTTCCTCAATACTGCTGTCTCTACTGAACAACTGATGCCACTAATAGACTGATGTCACTAGTGCTACTCAGACTGTCTAGAAATTAGAATTGGTAAAATGAATTAGGAGTTAGTCTCACTTTGAGATTTCTGTGTTTGAATTCAGACCAGATAACGATTATTATTCCTCTATGTACTTTCACGCTGCTTGGTTATACCTGTCTCCACTTAAGTATTTTAACGAGTTTTCAGGTGAATAGATGTAGGTCAGGTATGTGCTGTATTAAGGCACTCTTGGCCAGATACATGAATAGCTTTGTTCTTCTAAATAACTGTAATTATAGATATAGACTCTGTATCTTATAATAACCAAGCAATGTTAAACTAACATGTGACAAGACGTCAATGAATCTGAAGTAAGGTAGTGAATTATGGATAGACTTCATATGTTATAATTACCACAATAATGTCACACTACAATCATCTTTATTATTCCTAAGTTTTCTTTATCAAGGTTAATGTTTTAAGTTGCATATGCACTCAAAAGTTCTGAATTTTGTGTTATCACAGAATCTCATGAAAAATTGATATTTTTCTCAAGAAGTACAAGTTTTTGTAGGCTTTCCAGTAATTCCAACATCAAATTTGTAGGAGAGTTTTATATTAACAAACAAACTGAAAACTTAATTTTCTGTCAGAATATTCTTATGTGGATGCGTCAATCTGCTGTCATAACAGAGCCATACCCCTTAGATGTACTGACGCTTTTCCAAGTCAAACATTAATCCGCCCCCTTTTGCTATTCAAAATCTTAACTTGAGGCATATGAGAAAAAATGGCCCGCCTTCTTTATGCTGAATTCGATTTATGGCATGTATGGCTTGATTTCTCCTGGCTATTACTAGCCTGGTACCAACTTAATACTTTTCATTTCAAAGTAATTGTTTAAGTTTATGCACAAACTTCAAAGTTGGTTAATATCAAGGCAATCAGAATTTGTTGTAAAACACTTATTTTGAGTGCTTATGTTACTTTAATAATCATAACCAAGCATTCAGCAGATTGAACCTTAGGTGTTCTGTGTCCATAGTCTTTGAGCAACCAACCATTCCTATACCCGTTTCCTCTGATTAAATTTGGAGGGAGGGGGAAGGGTAGGAGCAGAAGCAAGTGATTTAAGAAAATTTTCCTAAAGTTTTACAATAACTAATTAGTATATTTGATCAATATACCAATATGTATCCCACCATGCAGAAGGTATGACATGTTAAACAGATTAAAGGCTAAAGGTAGAGTCAGATTGGATTTCATATTCATGACAAATTTGAGAAATAAACCCATCATGTTAACATTCGCTTCTTTCAAATTGTTGATACAGGCATATGATATACTAAACAAAAATTTCACACTTCAAAATATTTGAAGGTCTGATGAATAAAACTGGTTTTGGTTATATATTAAAAAAAGAGAACAGATTGTGTGAATGTTTATTTTAGTAAATTCCCACCTTGATGGAATGTAGGTAACTCGTTAGCTGACCTATTTTAACGCTCACTCTCAGGTTAAGGTGTGTTTGTAGTTGGTAACTAGCACGATCCTCACTAGCTACTTCAGTTATCATGTCCTTTCTCCAAAAGTTCACAGAAGAAGATTCTTCACAAGGTTAAAATTGACAACACTCTCTTAAGTAACCTCACAGTACATAAACCTGGAAGAAATGCTCCCTCAAATAATTCAGATTTGTTGCTAGTTGTGTTTTCGGTATCAAATTCGAGTGCAGACCAACCGTGATTACATCAGATTATAACCCCTAATTTATTTTTAACTGTTTTTACATGAGTTATCTCTCTTCCATCTAGAACTCTTTCATAAAAAGAGGTAAATTTTGACAGCTAGACTCATGACTAGTATATTATCATGTAAAGAGAGTATTGTTTTGTCTGTGACAAGATTAATAAATTTTCACAAACTGTTGTAAATAGCGTATTGTTTCTTTGATGATCTAGAAAATTCTGTAGTTTTTCTATAATGCATATCGGATTAGTAGGTAGAATTTAGATATATTTAGAGATAATATGCAATAAATTACACCATATAATGCTATTTTAAAATAATATCTAGTATAAATTTTAAATAATCGTTATTTGATCAGAATCAATAGATTCAAACCAAAGATCTTCAGAATAACAAGACTTCTAAAAAAAATCTTGTTTTAGACGATGCGGCTAATTAAAAAAATAAAAGTAGCGGGTGGGAGCCTTCTATTCCCTGGCACTCTCTGAGCTAAGGGGCATCAGGAAGCCGATTTGAATGTATAGAAGTGTCACAAGCGTCTTCGAGGGTGGTGTCCTTCACCAATTGGCCTGGCGCGTTGCCATTTGAATGAAATATCATTAAATAGAGTGTAAAACACCAATCAAACAAACACAGTGGATAGAGGGATTTTTCGTTCTCTGGCCTGTTTTCCCTACCACTAGCACTGATACATGTATGCTAGCTACTGGGGCCTGTCTTACAAATCATGGGCAGCTTACGTCCAGCGTAGTTACCATGACGTCCAGCAGTGAAGTTGTTGTGTCGTCATGACAATTAAGTCTAACGTAAGCTACATTTCGCTTCATTAGACCAGCCCGTGATAGCAACCCTCACGGGTGGCTTGGTGGGAGCCTTCTGTGCTCTGGAGCTTTTTTGGGCTAAGGGGCATCAGGAAGCAGGTTTGTTGTGGTGTCCTGTTTTCCGTCCAGTAACTGTATGACTTCTATGTTGCCAGTGCCCTTTCCTTTACAGATTGGGCTGGCATGCTACCATATGAATGAAATAGCATTAAGTGTGGCACAATACCACAATCAACCAAACAAACTTAGCAAACCTCTAAGAAATTAATAAATTGTAAATGGCGTGAAAGCTTCTAAATTTAGCTGTAAAATCCATAATTTTTTGGTGCCAGTTAAACCTTGAATTTTATTTATTCGACAGAAGATTTTATTGCATTTTGGGTGGGCTAATTTTGATATAATTATAGTTTTATAAACAAGCTTTACAAAAGATGAAGTAACTAAAGGTAATTAAGGTAGCTTTATTCCTCCTGCTCTAAATTAACCAGGTGTTTGAAATTATAATAATAATTCAATGTTTTGACAGCCTAAAAATGATACATGTCTCAAAATAAACATGTTGCACTTGAAATAGGTACTGTCAATTTAATTAAAATATAATTTTCGTATATTGGCCATAGACTAGTTAATTGCGGGTAACGGTAAAGATAATGTAACAGGTATCCCCTTATTAATTCTTCTAATTTAACTTTTATCCCAAACATGACAGCTATACTTCATCACTATGTATACAGGTGTAATAACCTGTTCATCCCACTTATCACTTTAATGTTATTGGTATATACCATGTCTGTGTGGGTTAAAATATAGTAACTGATGTGGGCAGAAACCTTATTTAAGGGAATGTCTTTTTCAGTCTACATTATACAGGTATATATGATAGGTATCTATAGCTGTGTAGGTGTTAAAGTACCTGGCACAGGTGGGCAGGAAACATACCGGTAGTAAAGTACATCACCATTCATTCTTACCTAACATTCATCAGATTGACATTATAGGTCAACTCTCTCTATGTAGGTGATAAACTAAGCTCTCAGGTGGGCAGATTACATTGTGAGGACATGCCCCAAATACCTGAGGAAATGATGGTCTAATTCAAATTTGTTATCGCCTGCAAAAAATTACATCCTGAAGCTTTGATGTTTCAGTTGATGTTTACTTTATCGTTACCTTTTGTAGTAACCGCTAAGAATGTCACGGTCAATGGATAAACAAATTGTTTATAGTATTATGGTGAATCATTTCCCATAGGTTAGACTCCCTGGTATTTGTATGAGAAATTATCGAATTAGATCCACATATTGTACCTGTCTTTGGTTCACCCTTGTGGCATTTCTCTCGTTACTAGAAAAAGTAGAAGAGTTATGGTTCTTGTTTTAAAGAGGTTTTGAATTTGAGGCAATTAATATAACACAGGACTGCATCGAAAACAAAAGGAAGATTAAACTAGGAGTTGTGATGCATAAATTCTTGTTTTATACTTATGTAAAGTTTTTAAAGAAAAGAAAACAATAGAAACAATGGAAATGAACTGATTGGAAAATTAGTACTAATTTTATAAGGGCAGATTAACAATAGTCTAATTAGTACAGATATATTTAACTTGAAAAATTTCTAGCACATGTCTTATGCAGGTGTCCCAGGTACTCTCAGGGTGTCCCACATACTCTCAGAGTGTCCCACATAATTTCAGAGTGTCCCACAGACTCTCAGAGTGTCCCAGGTACTCTCAAGAGCTCAGAGGTATCAGGAAGCCGATTTGGTTGTTGAGCCTTGTGTTGTCTCCTATAAATTACCTATGTTGCATTGTTTATTGGGAGATCTGTCAATTAGGCAGATTTCCTTCACCCGTTCTGCTGGAATATGAGGAAAATAAACATGAAAAGGGCGTAAAACTTCAATCAAACAAACAAATCCAACTCATTATAACCTTCAATATAGTGTTGTCTCAGACACATTCCTGTGTGGTCGATGTCTGTCCGTCCGTCTGTACGCCACAAGATCAGACAAAATGCATTCCTTTTTACTCTCTACTTCCAATAGGGCAATCAGGCCTGAACAGATAGGACTCAATTACCATAAATTCAAGATTCTGGTTTTAAGTTTCTATTACTAAATATTTTGCTATCTATTAAACCAATACTTTCATTTTCTTCTCAGGCTCTACCGTAGTATATATGTAGTGCTTCGGACTATCCTGTACTGAAGGCAGTTTAAATAGTTTTGATTTTAAAATGTAATGTTTTTGAATTCTGTATACTTTCAGCCCAATGTGAATGGCTATTCTGACAGTCAGGGGCTAGTTACGATACGGATGAAGCCGGATTTTGAAGGGAAGTTTGGATTCAATGTTAAGGTAAGTGTTATATTAAGCATTGGTGTGCAGTTTTGGCTTGGTTTTCTTAAAGGTGTAGCTAGTGCTTTGAAAATGGAGGTATTGGGCCCCCTATCACATGGACTGTAAGACATCCTGAATTGTTTTCCACCAGTCTAGTGTTGTCAATTTGAACCCCTTGTCTCCCATGCTCATGTAAGGTCATAGAAGGTCAATATCACAATTAAGGGCGGAGGAAATGAAAAAACAAAATCATGTTTAAATTACAGACCATATCAAGTTGTTACTAAAACTGCTGTTACATATTTTATAGGATTACTCGTTTTCCACCGAAAGCCATTTAAACTGAACTGCTGTTAGTAAAATGTATGGTGGACTTTTCATGCTACATTTTTTGTAGTGAAGATGTAATTGCAGTTAATGTATATTAAAATGATGTGGATCAGACATAGTCTTAATTTTTTTCTGGTTATGTTTTGCTAGGGTTAAATTTTGAGTAAATTAGGTTTTTTTTATTGGGAAGAAATACATTACTAAATAATGGCACAAACAATCCACCATACATTTTACTCAGTTGTTCAGTTTAAGTGGCTATCAATGGAAAACAAGAAATCCTACACAAAATGTAATAGCAGTTTTGTTAACAACTTCCAGACAGGGCCTGTAATTGGACTGTGTTTTTTTTTAGTAACTTCAAGGGCATTTTGACATAATTTGGTACAAATGATTACCATATGACGACAATGTGATGCGTCCAAACCTGTGTTGCCAGACTGAAGGTCAAGGTCACAATTAAAGATCAAGGGTCCGTTTCACAAAGCGATCTTAGACTACATTCAACGTAAATACCATTGCGACTAGTACTGGAGGCATTGTGTTGTCATGGTAGTTACGTTCAACGTAAGCTAAGATCGCTTTGTGAAACGGACCCCAAATGTTTAGCACCTTAGATTTTGTGTCGGATTCATAACTTTATTATGCATAATGGTTTTTAAAACAATAATTTGGTACAAAATTAGTGATCACCATGGCTATGATGTGTCGCGTGCAAAACTTTGGTCACCAGACTGATGTCAAGGTTATAATAAAAGGTTAATGTTGGAATCATTTCTGTTCTCTTTTAGGGAGGGTCTGATCAAGGTATGCCTATTATTGTGTCTCGAGTCGCCCCAAACACACCTGCGGACCTCTGTATACCCCGTCTTAACGAAGGTGACCAGGTGTTATTTATAAATGGGAGAGATGTCTCCCAACATACACACGCACAGGTAAGATACACTCCTATCTTGGGGATTGAAGATTCTTAGGATCCTTTTAAGAATCCTTGTCACTTTGGATTAATTCATTTTTATTCCAAAGAGACAAAGCAAGAAATGAGCAAGTAATTTATTGAATTTATAAATGTGAATTTGGATCTTCTGTTTTTCTGTATTTTCAAGTTTGAACTTATAAATAAATTTTAAGCCTTTGAAAACATTAAAAACAGATTTGTTAGCGGTAAAAAGGTCTAATTTGTTGAGAGTTTAGGTAGCAATGATAGTTTAATAAATTGTAATGACTTCAAATGGATTCATAGACAGATTTTAGTGACAATTTTACTCTCATCAAGTCTATGCACGAGTACCAGTCAGCTTTCTAATTGCTCAAGACGTTCAGAGGGAGCTACATATGCCATGGATCTCTCTGTGCTATGGAAAGTCAATTGGCTGTGATTTCCTGTTAACAGCAGGGTCTGAAATGTTGTACAAAATTTTAGTAGCAAAAAATAAAAAAAATGCTATAAAAATAATTTTTGTGTATCTTTGCATTCCAATAAATATCGATACAAAATCAAGAATGTATCGCAGAAAGCTCTATTTCTATCGCAAAATGTGATGCGAATCAGGACATTTCGGACCCTGAACAGTGTAAAAAACCCAATCAAACAATTCAGTCAGAAGGCTCAAAAACATATTGTGGATAGATAGAAAAAAACCTCTAAATTTGGAGTATTTTAAATGAACTCCAGAATGTTCATGTTCTTCAAATAACTTAAGTTGTATGTATCATTAAAACAAACACTTAATGTATAAAGTATATATATACCATTAATGATGATTGTTAATTTATTGTTGTAAGGTGGTGATGTTCATTAAAGCCTCGAGGGAAACTCACTCCGGAGAGTTGGTGCTAGTCGTCAGACCTAACGGTAAATACTACTCTTCTGATAAGGGCAGGGGTCTTTGTGGGGGCTTCCAGGCTCTCTGGGCTATGGGGCATCAGGAAGCCGATGCCTTGTCCTGTCTTGTGTCCTGTTCTTCTCGCGTTGCGCCCTTGTCTCTTGCCAGTTTGTTTCTTTGTTTGTTTGTTTGATTGGTGTTTAACGTCGTACTCAAAGGTATTTCATTTATATGACAACGGATTCTCCACTTC
>JAVFBZ010197417.1:0-14037 GCA_032466195.1 Katharina tunicata | reverse complement strand
GGGGGGAGTTATGTTTATAGATCTTATAAGCTTATAAGTTTGGGATACATAACAATCAAGTGGTGAACTAGTGCCTTTTCAAGTAAACAGATTTAAAACAATCTGTCGGGTGTTTGGAGGCAGCCTCCTGTTCCCTGGTGCTCTCTGAGCTAAGAGGATATAAGTCGATTTAGTTTGACCTCCTGATGTTCTTTGCCCTGTAAATGTATTGTTGTGGAATCTAAATACATTGCCATGAGTTGAGCTATCAATGAAGGAAACCACCCTTAATGATCCCCTAAACAGGTAAAGACGCCTCCTGTCAAGGACAGAACACCATAGACAAATTATGTTTCTGATGCCCATTAGGGACAAGACCTCTCAACAACATTTACACCTTATTTAGGAGATGCTACACGACATGGAATGAGGACGGAGCCGGATTTGAATATCATATAGCTACATCTTACTATGGTGTATTCCATCTAGTACACGGCATTTGATTGAAATCGGCACAACTGAATACATTCTTTTGAAATACAATCCTTTAAAGTTTACAGATTCGATACCGTATGGACCACGTTTTTCTTCAAAAACTCTAAAGATGATAATTTGATGGTGCAAATATATCTTAATATTGGGATTGTCTATGTCGTGATCGTGTTCATGTTTAAGGTAACGTCGGGCAACAGAGAAAAGAATGTGCACGAGCTAGGTAAGTTTCATACTATTACTTTGAGTAGGGAAAGGGCTAGAAATCTCACAAATTCAGAACAGTTTAGTACGTCACTGAGTCCAAATGTCTCATGAAACAAAATATCTAAGATCGCTTTTCCATACTTCCTGATTTTCAGTAGCTTCCTACGCCACTGTTAAGTCTAAGGTTATGCTTATGAAATAATAGATCAAAGTGTAAAAATCACTGAAACTATAGTCCTGAAAACTATAAAACAGAAATAATTTTTTTCTGGTAATGCTTATTAAATAAAATATTACAATAACACATATATATCAGAAATGAATTATTTAATTTTGTATTATTAGATTAGGTAAAAGAAAAACGTGATTTTTAGAGTGATGCCGACAAAAAGATTAAAACTGGAAGCTGGAATCGTCAATATTATACAAACGTATTCAGCTATTTATATTTCCAAATACTGTAGATAAAAGTGGAAATTCTGTGCCCGATTATTAGCTGTTTAGATTAACTTGCGATGTGAAAAGCTGAGGGGGTACAGAGCGTTTCTTCTTCCGGCTTCTCGAAGCTTGTTTCGGGAGTTAGGAGTAAAAGTGATATTGAGCTTTCTACTTGTTCAGCTTTCCAAATCAAAATCTCAAGATAATATGTTCAAAGGGACACAGGCAGATAAAGTTTATGAACCGAATGGGCAATGAATCCCTGCTATTGTTGAAATTCACCTCACCTGTAAGCTTCCTTTCTGGCAGTATTCTGACAGGATACACAAGTTATCCGGTTGTACGCATGCGCCGATAAACAGGTTGACATTTTCCTGTCTCAGCTCTCTCATCTGTGAAAATATTAGACGGTTAGATTGGTCCCTTTAAAGCTTAGCAGAGCAAACGATAATTCACTTACAGGTCTTTCATTCCGAATTGTGGTAATTTTTAAGAGGAAAGAAAGCCTATATGTCAAAACTTTAGGATATTTTAGAAGATTTGGATTTCATTTGGGCCCGTTTAACAGATTGACTGTTAGCCAACACGCGATGCTTGTAAAGCGACCGCAAAGTGGATAGTAACAAGTGTAACTAAGAACGGACCATCTTCACATGATACAACCTCTTTAAAGATAACAAGCAAACTGTTTTTGTCTTGGTTGATATGCCTGCAACTATTGAAAAACATTATGTGAAATATTTGTAAATCTTAATATTCAAATAATATATTACTTTCTTTGATAACAAATTAGGAAAAGAGTGGAAAAGAAAATCTTCGTTTTAAAGTCATCTGAAAGTTTTTTCGTACCATTGTCAGTTCTTCTTGACATCCTGTGCCAAGGTGAATTGACTGAACAAACTTGACCGAAACCAGTTGACCTTTGTACATGGCGATCTTGGAAAGGATTTGACTTCCAGTCACGGGTTCAAGACTGGAAAATATGGAGCCGGAATCTCGCACTATAGAGTCGTTCTGTGTTAAAATGTTATTCGAAGAATTGTCCATTCCCATACGAACACTTGCCTGAATAAAAAGATACTGGTCTTTATTAAAAGCATATCATTTTATTGAATTAATGTGCAATCTCTCCGTAGCCTGTTTCGTATTAATTTTGTAGGAATTATGGTAGTATAATTCTATTGGGGTAAATGTATGTTCAATAGCCAGTCGTTAATAGGCCTACTTCACAAATATAAATATATTGCTACAGATTGTGAAAGCAAGCAAAATTGTCTTTCGCTACATTTCTACAAGAATATATAGCTTCTGTTTGGATGGACAAATGCTTCTCTTAAAATCTGTAAAGATTGAAGTCCCCAAATCTGGTGTGAATATTTCATTATAAGACTAGTTGTAAAATATATTCCACTCACCAGACTTCTTTGGAACCTACTCCCTCTGCCCTCAACAAAAGTGCCAATGTCATTGAAGTCAACTTTCCACATCAGGTCTTTCAATTTCTGGTTCATGACACGTTTCCTGTTAACATCAAAGACTTGATTTAGATTTTATTTTGGGTAGAAAAAAGATTCCAACTTCTTTTATTTTTCAAGCGACGTTTCAGTGCAGATACTAGTACCGTTATGCTTGACAACTTCACTAGTATCTACACTGAAACGTCACTTGAAAAATAATAGCAGTTGGCTTCAATATAATTCATGTCTTGTATGGCTCATCGGCTTCTAAATGCCTCTGAAAGATATTAGGAAAAAGATTGAAAGAGTTACAGGTGACCGTTAAAAAACCGTTATTACTATGATGGGTTTTATTGCATGAAGTATCCCTGTAAACTGTAAGGGAACCTCCGCGACACAAAGAATGATTTTGAAATCTGCGACAGATAAAGAATTCCATTTGAAACCTACGACAGGCAACAAACGTAAAATGTGCCCAAGACACAACGAATTGCATTAAAAACGTGCGGAATTCATATTTGACATGTGCGACATTGACGTGAAATAAGCAGAATTTCTTCTGTAAGAGGCATATATAAGTCGAGACACTTAGAATAACATAAGATATTATCAGAAGTCCATTAACTAGAAGTTTGAAACCTCTTATTGAGTAGTGTAGACGACAGTGTTTCCATCGCCCACGTTATAAGAGATAGGGTGACGTCGACTGCATGATATGCGAAGTCGGTTATAAAAATTCTCTACATTGCGCTGATTACATTTTAGTCGGCAAAAGTCGTAAAACGTTGGTAATTATCGATTGCCACTTCGGCCCTTTGCACCGCTATTGAATTATGGGAAAATCGTATGAGGTTTATGAAAATCATGGTTTGGATGTATACGGAGTTACGGACTAATACGTAATTTGGGCATGTGTCTGCCGTTGACTTTATTAATCTTATCTCCTTATTATAATGTGAATTTTTTCGTACGCATTACTTCTTTATGTACAATCGAATCAAGTACGTTTCTGGTCACAATTGAATAGTTCGATTTTGGTCAAAGTCAACATTTTCTTTGCAGCCTTTTCTGACAACCCAAATTGGCAGGACATTTGCAGTCACTGTCAAAATGGGATGAAGTAAACACTCTGCCTCTTTTTCACTTTTCACTTTTTCACTTCACTTTATCACTTTCCACTTTTCCATACTCAACTTTTTCAGTTTCACTTTTTCAGTTTCACTTTTTCACTTTCGCTTTTTCCCCATCACTTTTTCACTTTCACTTTTTCACTTCAAGATTTCTTTACGAATTTCTTGGATTTCTTGACGCCAACTTCCTCCTTGTGAAGCGCATTATACTATCCCTGATTATGCACTGAACAGTTTTGGATATTCTGCCCCGTTTGTACATCGTTTAAATCCATTTTAGTCGCCATCTTGTTTGTTTTATCACAGAAACTCCTATGGTTCCGTGCACATTTCGCTCTTACTGCACGGTCAAGTCAGGTCAAATTGACTGGCTGCAGCAAAGGTTCAATTCAATTCTGAAATTATCTCCGCGGACCGTTCGCCAGTTTGCCACGAGGGGCAGCGTGAGCTGAATGTGAACGTTTTAGAAACAATGCCGTCTACACTACTGAATACGAGGTTTTACACTTCTAGTTAATGGACTCCTGATATTATGGATATTCAACTTCTGGTATCATTCTTGAATCATTGACTGAAAGCGGCCTAAGCATTTAGGCCGAAACGTTGCGCAGAAAATATACCAGAAGTTGAATATCCATATTATATTATGTTATTCTAGTATAAAAACGGAACAAAGTTGATAATGGTATGTGAAATGTACAACGGCGGTTTACCTTTGGAATAGGACGATGGCGACGATCACTACAACAACAACAATTCCCCCAAATACAACAGTCAGTATGATCACGAGCGGGTCATCTGGTGAACAGCCGTAACGAGAAAGACACATATTTAGTTCCGTACACACCTCTATAGATTAACTTACGGTATTGTTTAAATAATAAGGGGATCTCTGATATGTTAATTGTTAGGAAGTCGTTTTAAAGGTTTTTAAATCAAATATATTTATAGCTGATGTTATTTAAACAGTGGAAACGTGCTTTTAAGAGTTCCCACGGTGCATATAAGGGATCAAATTATAACACTTAACCTGGGACAAACGATATATATCACAATGAGACAAAGACAAATTATAAATAATACGCTTGCATTTCTAATAAAGACAACCGTTCCGAACTTTAAGAAGTAAATTTAGCAAAGTTTACAATCTTCTCGCACTTTTAACTTACGGTTCTGGCGGTGCTGATTGTTACGTTATAGTTCAGTGGAAAATGATCTGTTTGTTGTCGTTTTTAACAGTATTTTGATTCATTATTCCAAAACCACTTCAAGTGTCCAAGACTCGCCATTGGTTATTTAATTGTCATTTTTTAGAACAAGTTGCTATAGTTTAACATGTCCAGCCAACTTGAAACGAGTGAAGTATAAAACAGTATAAGACTGGAATTTCGGTATAATAAAAAAGTATCAATTTACTTCATGCCCTGATGCTCTCTTAGCTAATTGGCACAGGATGCCGATTTGTTCTGGTGTCCTTTTTTGTTAATACATATATTTACGTATGTAAATGTTTGTCCTGTCTTGTGTGTTGCCAACGTCGATTACGGTGGTTTCCTTCACCGATTGGGCTGACACGCCGTCATATAAGTGTAAAAACATTGAGCACGGCGTAAAACCCCAATCAAACAAACAAACTGCATAACAGAACATATTTGCACAAACCAGGAGACACGAATTTGTAGTCACCGTTGTTAGCCACCGTTACAATCGATTAAATTCAAACGCATGTCAAACATGTTTTTTTTTTAAACAGTTCTTCTTAGATTTTATGCAAAACTCATAAATAAATAAAACAGAAATTTACGACAACATAAATTCTGTGAAAATTTCAATAAAATCCGTATGACTTACAGACATCCTCAATACAATATTCTCCGTAAAATCCACATGCTGGTGTGTCCACAGGCACCGACCCGTCCTCTGTCCGCCATACGTTACTCTCCAATATGTCCATGCGCTGTTACAAATAATTACAAATTAAGTTTTTTTATTATTATTTAAAATTGTGCTTGTGGTGTGTTTAGTTTCCACAGTTACATTACCGAACTAACAAAACGGTTTTGATACGTACTAATGAATCTATTTCTTGGGCAATGTCGATTAAATTCACCAAAGGAATAAACAATACTCGAGCATTGATATTTATACTCTAATTAACTGGGACCGGTTAACAGAGACCTTGGTTAAAGTTCATCTTCATTGCCTAAGCTGATGGTAATATGTGCTTGCAACCATTGATTTCTATAATATTCACCTGGATCACTGAGACAACTATACTTTAAATATAGCCGAATTAAGGTTAATCGTAATACAAACTTCTGTCAGTCAGCCACTCAGTCAGTGAATCAACAGACAACTCTGTCAGTCAGCCACTCAGTCCGCGAAACAACGGACAACTCTGTCAGTCAGCCACTCAGTCAGTAAACAACCGACAACTCTGTCAGTCAGCCACTCAGTCACTGAACCAACCGACAACTCTGTCAGTCAGCCACTCAGTGAGTGAACCAACCGACAACTCTGTCAGTCAGCCACTCAATGAGTGAAACAACCGACAACTCTTTCAGTCAGCCACTCGGTCTGTGAAACAACATACAACTCTGTCAGTCGTCAGTTAGACAATCCCGAGAGCCAATCTTTCAAACACATTTCAGATTATTTGGATTTTCAAATTATCAGCCACAAATCAGTCAATGTTTTTCACAGGTATCCTTATTCCAATTTCGTTAATCGCTCACTCAGCTTTTGCCAATCAATCAATCAATCGGTCTGTCAATATAGCGTAGTTGGTGTCTGTTGAGAACAACTCAAGATAGCTCATGTTCATAAAGCACCATTGGTAACTATACATTTCTCAATCGGTACTTAGTCTTATTAATTAAATTATCAGTTAAAACTCACCTGTCCCGACGGATTACTTAGAATAACCCTGGCCCACAGACTATTTGTGCTGTCTCCAGGCCGTACATACCACAAAGAACAAGTCGGTTGACGGTCTCCGTTCTCGTCAAAAGCCACGTGACCAGATACACCTGAAGTGTAGAATAAGTCGACATATACCAAAACCTTAGAATGCTGGTTATAAAAGAAACCGGAGTACGCATTCCGATAATTATAAAAGAGACCAGAGTAAACCTACCACTTGTTATAAAAAAAGGGGGCATTAACATTCCATTTTTTTTATAAAGGAAACCGCAGTATCCTTGCAACTTATTATAACACAGAAATAAAACAAAATATACCACAGAGCTCGACAAGATGTCACCAGAATATAGAACATCTGATTAAAGGAAATCTATCTCTGAATCAATCACAAACCTCGCTAAAACTTTTGATGGTTATACCGCAACTACAATAGGGCGGGAATATATTTTTTTAAAACAACATCATTCTGACAAATAGAATATACCAGAAACATATGTGATTCCGACCACTAAATATACCAGAAACATATGTGTATTTCTGACCACTTAGTATACCAGAAACCTATGTGATTCCGACCACTAAATATACCCACGTAGGTGTGATTCCGACCACTAAATATACCAGAATATATTTGATTCCGACTACAAAATATACCAGAATATGTGTGATTCTAACCACTAAATATACCAGAAAACTATGTGTTTCCGACCACTAAATATACCAGAATAGGTGTGATTCCGACCACTAAATATACCAGAATAGGTGTGATTCCGACCACTAAATATACCAGAATAGGTGTGATTACGACCACTAAATATACCAGAAACCTGTGTGATTCTGACAACTAAATATACCAGAAACCTGTGTGATTCTGACAACTAAATATACCAGAAACCTGTGTGATTCTGACCACTAAATACACCAGAAACCTGTGTGATTCTGACAACTAAATATACCAGAAACCTGTGTGATTCTGACCACTAAATACACCAGAAACCTGTTTGATTCTGACAACTAAATATACCAGAAACCTGTGTGATTCTGACAACTAAATATACCAGGAACCTGCGTGATTCTGACAACTAAATATACCAGAAACCTGTGTGATTCTGACAACTAAATATACCATAAACCTGTGTGATTCTGACAACTAAATATACCAGAAACCTGTGTGATTCTGACCACTAAATATACCGGAAACGTTATGATTCTGACAACTGAATATAACAGAAACCTTTTTGATTCTGACCAATTATAATTTCCACAAACCTCTATGGTTCTGACCAATGAATATACCAGAAACTGTATCATGCTAACCATGCTTTACCAGAAACCTGTATGATTCTGAACAATATATATATATCACAAACCTGTATGATTCTGGCCAATGGATATATCAGAAACCTATACGATTCTGAACAATATATATATCAGAAACTTGTGAGATTCTGACCACTAAATATACCTGAAACCGTTATGGTTCTGAACAATAAATATACCGCGAACCTGTATCATTCTGACCAATGGATATATCAGAAACCTTTACGATACTGAACAATATATATATATCAGAAACCTGTATGATTCTGGACAATGGATATACTAGAAACCTGCATCATTCTGACCAATGAATATACCAGAAACCAGACAATAATTCTGATAACTGGTTGTTGCGTTATGGTTCGTCATTGTTCGTCAAATGACGTAATTATGTCATATGATATAAAATCTTGCAACCATGCTAGCGTAACAAGCAATATCTCGCGTCTCCGCCTTTAGAGGTGACCCAGGAGCGAATGGCTCGACGATCAGATGGTGAGGCAACCGAACCTTCGCAACACCGGCAACTAACTCATTAACTAATCACCACGGGTAACGTCATTGCCGAGCAATTCTCTTGCCGTTGTGTTATTCTATCGCTTTTTGTCAATATTCTGACCGATGGAAGACGATGGATGTACGTACGAAAGGCAGCAATCATAAAATACATATAATACATATTTCAACAAGCTGTCTTCATATCATACCTCAAACATTAACAAGAGCACAAAAAGTCATACCTTCAAATGAAAGTTCACGAGCTCTTTGTACAAACTGGGATCCATTTCTTGGGTCTTCGCCGGCTTCTAGGGTCTTGTTTAGAGTCAAGGCATACAGGTATACCGAGTCGTACAAAAACAATGCAAACTTTGAGGAGATCTACAAGGAAGAAATACACATACAGTAATTCATGTGCAAGCGGTGGCATATTGAAAGTCGTCTTACTGGATTCCAAGTCATGACAAGTCGAAACCAAAGTTAACAAACCATGCCTTAAGAAAGTTTCCTAAAATGTATACCTAAAAGTCTTGCTTAAATGTGACGATAAGATACTTAAATGGTATGATGGTGCTGTTTGTCTTAAAAGCTCCAAACTTAAAGACATTTTTTTTTTTTACTTTCTTAACTAGATATGTTAATCATGAAATGCCTGACCTGGTTTACACCGCTTGAGTTATAATTCCACATTTCTTCCAATTTATTTGCATGTTCTTGTAGGAATTGATCCACTTCATCTTTATTGTAGGACAACAGAGAAATCTGAACCAAGTAAATATCAACAACAATTCTACATAACGTAGCCGCCAGATAAATTCATCCACGATGAGAGAAACGACTTTTCCAATCCCAGCGAAACTGGCATCATGTTTAACAAAGCAATTTATGACTTCTGAGAAACACTGTACTCAAAAGCTGCCTCGTGAAATTGGTCCTATTTTTACTAAACCTTTGCACAACGTCACTAAGCTACGATATCGCAATTCTGGTGTGTAAACATGTTTCCTCAACCGGCCCATCAACCGTAGAGCTGTTTTCGTCATTTTATTTACAAAAGACTGGTAAATTTGGTCTCCCGTTTAATTGTCATTGTGACATTTTCATAGAGAATGATCAAATATCTAGAGCAGTCCGCGCTGGTGCCACACATTGTAAACTGAATTGCAGGAAAGGTTCGTTAATTTATATAGTTTTTTAATTCCTATCCACAGTGTAATGCATACCATCTTATAAATTATGTTTAGCGTCTGTGGGTTGTCCTCGTTTTTTGCTTCCGTGAGTGTGTATTTCGTTTTCACTGTTAACGTTATAAGTGACAAATAGAACATGTATGACTCACGACATTTATAATTAGGATTAATTAACTATCTAATATTTAATTTGTTCATTGAGCGATAATTCATTCACTTATTTCAGTTTTGTTACATAAGCAGGTGTTACGACATTGTAGTTTTCTTCGTGCGGTCATTGGCAAGTACTCACCAAGGGTCGGTTTCACAAAGCCTTAGCAAATTTACGCACACGCAGTTACTATGACGCCCAGTATTTAAGGTATTGTGTCGTCGCGACAACTGAGAGTTCGAAATGTCGAAAAGGCTTTATGAGACTGGCCCCAGGAACGTAAACAATGACACTGACGTCATATAAATGAAATAATCAGAATCAGAAGACAAATCAGCCTAAATCCACTTACTGTAATTATATAAGATATGTACACAATGAGATATCGATATGGATATATTTGTTGTGCCTAATTTAGCTCAACATCGTGGTTACCTGTATAAATGCAGCGCTGGATTCCAACAATATATCACTGTTTGGATTAGAGCTGTCTTTCCAGGGTTCGAAAGGTTCATCAGCGGTACGGAATGGCGAGACCAAATAAACATATTCCGGTGTAGTTAAGTTGGCTTTTTGAACCGCTATCATAAATTTTTCCTTATCAGCGTCCCCACTACAGAAAAATACGACTGAAACAGCAGATTCATCCAAACATTGGTGTGTTTTTAAGAATAATACAAAAACGTTTGGGTTCTTTAATGGTTATTGGTTCTGTAGCTTTATAATGAAGAGAATCACCGGCCTTACATTACAGTAGGACACTTGTTTTAAGACAATTAAAATATTTGCTAAAGATGGCTGGTTTTGTCCGGGAAACTTTTGAACCATTACATGGATTGACTGAAAACGGTCTTCTAAAACGTCCAATATGTTTAAAAGTATGCTTTGGCTTGGAATGACATTTAGCACAACCTTTACTGCAGCGAGCTATACTAACTAAATATTTAAATCAATAATAGTTTTGTCCACATAATTCTACTTACTCCGTCCTTTTGCCCTGATAGTGTTGATGATGGATGGTAAATTGTTGTCATTGAGGCCATTTTCGAACTGTATCCAAGACGGAATTATCACACCTTTCTTGTTGAGTTCCGTGAATGTGGCCAGACTGGAATACTCACAAAGACCATTGTTGTCAGAGATCAATATCACTCTTGTCCACTGGAAATAACTGGTGATTTCATCCATCACATGGCCCATTTTGTTGAAGGGTGGCACAAGCCTCATCAGAGTCTTATAAATACTTTTATCCTGAAGAGTCGGATCCGTGCCTGACTGGCTGAACGCTGGTAGATTCCAATGAGCCATCAGGTAGCCAGTGTTTTTTAAAACTGAAACAAATTATAGCAAAAAAATGTGCAACAGTATTATTTGAAGACATAGGAGCTTAACAGGGCAATTAAGAAAGGAGTTTCACGCTGCCAAGTCCTCTTCTCTGGAAATCAAAAGCGCGTGTACTCGATAGGATGCGTCTTTATTTCAAACAAAAGTAGTTGGCCAGTTTTCCAAAATAGTAACCCTATTAACCATATATGTCGGGCAATCGATCAGAAGCCAATGTATCAAATAGAGGAACAAGCGTGCGACACTTTGTTGTTAAATAGACAGTGACCACGTGCCAAGTGGTTCTGAGTAATATAATGTGTAAGGCTTTAAAACAGTCATTGAGAAAGTTCTGTGATTTGTTGGAGGACTTTGGATGATTTTCACTATTACATCACTCTGCGTACCATCATACACTTCAAAACCTGCATCAGATCACTTCGGCACTGAGCCCTCAAACAAGACGTAATAACCTTTGTGAAGGTCAATACGAAATGTGTTGTTTAATTTGTCGATGAATTGATTGATTGATTGATTGATTGATTGATTGATTGAATGATTGATTTTGTCTGTTTATTGGTTGATTTATTGGGTAATTTGTTGGTTGGTTGTTTGATCCAACATTCCACCTATAAGAAGGCTAATTGCAGATCGTTGAAAGAGGAATGTTGGATAGAATACAGAAAACTCACGGGCTCACACGGAGTCAGCTGGGGGGATTAAACTCACGAACTCAGGGGCCTGTGGACCAGTGACGTACACTACATACTACTCAACATTTAATAAGGATATTGGATGTTTTGACCAACTGGTTAGTGAATCATAACATTTTCTATTTTCTGGGGGGAAAATGGACTGTATGAATAATTCATGCTTCCTTGAAAAATCGCCGTTGTCACGTGCCTAAGAATCCACATTTCGCAAGTGCATGACGTGTACCTTAATTGTTGTGTATCGATGTGCTAGTGAGAGTTTGCTTTAACGACAGTCGGGTCAACGGCTTGTTTGGTTGCAATTTTCTTTTCTTTTCTGCACTTCATGTGAGGGATGCAAACTCATCTTCAAATACGCCGTTTAAACACTAAAGACATGACAAGGGAGTGGGAATGCTGGAAGGAGAAAGTGTTACGTAGAAACATGTATCACGAACTTTAAATGTTTCACAGAACGTGATATCCCATGTGGAACCGCTATCAAAATGCAGAAGTATAGCTCGACAGCATGGGAGAGGTCAGGAAAGGGCAACTGTTTTTTAATATCATTAATATTGATAATCGGTTAGTCTTCCTTCAGAAAAGACATAATCCGATGAAAACTGAATCGCAGCCTCGAAATGATCTGCAGAATGCTTCGTGCTTACTTGTTTCTACACAGAGCGCGCGTCGTCGTCTTCATGAGGGAGGATTGTGGTTACATAGACCAGTTCTGGGGCTTTCTTTGACGTGATATCATGAACAAGCGCGACTTCCAGTGGGTCACGGATACTGGATGACTGGAGGCCAGTCTTCATGATCGACGAGTCACATTTCTGTTTGAACAATACCGACGGGAGAGCCAAGACATGGAGACGTGTTGGAGAAGCATTCCAGAGACAGCATGTCGCTGAGCATGACAGACATTATGGGGACTCAGTGATGGTCAGGGGTGCCATATCCATGGTTGGAAGAACACCTCTCCATGTCGTGAAGCATGGCAAGCACTTCACTGGGATGAGATCCCCCATCCCGTTGTGATACCATTTGCTGGTGCAATTGGCCCCCACAGACGGATTATCCAATTCTTAATCTGCTCTACTCGATACGGCGGAAAACCGGGAGGAACCCTCGTAAAAACCGCCCCGCGATTGCCCACCTCGTGTGACTCCCTCATATACCTCAGGTCCACTGGGAGACTCGAACCCGTGCGGTACATCGAAGGAGGATCTGCAGTTAGACGGGCTAACCACCGAGCCATGGCGCGGGCCCCTCCACGTCGGGGTAGGGTAGTGGATGAATACCTGGAGCCGGAGACAATTGTGTCGTCCAGTTGCCTTATCCAACTTGCAACATCAATTTTAAGTTAATGGTGAGTGAATAATGACCACTCAATAACGGGTATGGTATACCCGTGCAATTATGACGCTCTGAGAACGACTATTCATGCGTGGTAGAGAATATTCAATATCCCTATAAATTGTTGGGTAGTGTATATATGTCACTGACAGTCTTTGTAGGAGTTCTGGATACGTTAAAAACTTAATTATGATAAGGATGACGTCACATTGATTTATAAACAACCCACTGATAATTTGTGGATCGGGACGTCCTCCCTTGCGCACCTGCGTCCGGAAAACTAATTTACTATTATACAAAGCGATCCATATGATGTTTACCCAAAGACGATCCGAGCCCAATGAAACCATCCACCTTTTCCTTTTCATAAAGCTCCATTACGTAGCCCATAGATAACATAGGGTCGAGCTCATCATCTCGATACACTATCCTGAAAGAAGAAAAAACAAGAGGTTATTTCTGAATTATCGCGCTCATCATATCGATACAGTATCCTGTAAGTCAGGAAATACACATAGCCAAAGGAAAACAAGTGAGTCTGAGAAACATGGAAACCCAAAGGAAAACAAGTGAGTCTGAGAAACAATGAAACCCAAAGGAAAACAAGTGAGTCTGAGAAACAAGTGAGTCTGAGAAACAAGCAAACACAAAGGAAAACAAGTGAGTCTGAGAAACAATGAAACCCAAAGGAAAACAAGGAAACCCAAAGGTAAACAAGAAAACCCAAAAGAAAACAAGGAAACCCAAAGGAAAAAGGTGAGTCTAAGAAACAAGGAAACCCAAAGGAAAAAGGTGAGTCTGGGAAACAAGGAAACACAAAGGAAAACAAGTGAGTCTGAGAAACAAGGAAACACAAAGGAAAACAAGTGAGTCTGAGAA
>JAVFBZ010197406.1:0-12009 GCA_032466195.1 Katharina tunicata | reverse complement strand
GAGCATTATCTAAACACCTTATCTGACATGTTACACAAAACAAATCAGTTAAGCTCTTTAATGTGAAATGAAAGGTTAAACTTTGCTTTCTTACTTCATGCTTTTCTTCCACTTGCTCTGTCCAGGAGTCAACAACATGTTCGGTAAATTTCTCTTGTTCAACCTGGGGAAATTAAAAATCAAACTTGTAAGAAAACGATAAGAATTAAAGTAAACCATAGATTTGTCCTTTCATCATTTAGTCTTACAAAGACAGGCGAATAAAGAGAGGATATCATCAGTGTTCCGGGATATCACAATGTTCATTAATTTGATATCCAGGATTGCAAATTTTATATCATATTTATTCCTTACTTGACTTATTTGAAGAAGTATTGTTTTTTTTTATACTTATTATACTTTTAATGATCACAGTTGAGAAGTATTGTTAGCTTAACTAACAATGCTTATCAAATTTAGTTTAGTGGTTTTCCTTTGTATGCAAATGAGTGCAGAGACGTACAGGTTCAAGTAGACAGGCACATTAAAATATAAATTCATGACATTGAAGAAAAACTGGGTCAAAGAAATCTGAAATGTGGTCAGGTGAACCGACTCAACTGGATACATTGCAGTTCACGTCAGCTGGTTTTTTTTGCAACACAATCAATTCATTTTTCTGTGTTTGAGTATCTGTGCCATTTATTTGAATCCACCTAAGTTTGAATAACAGCTATATTACCCTGATAAATATATTTCAGGTTTTAAAAATGTAAAGAAATTAAGGTACATCTTAAGTCCAGAAGGCTACACATTAGGAGCATTTTAAAGAAACATGGAGAAAGAAGTTCAATAGGACCGTAAGTGGCGCCGAACTCCTTGAATGCAGACAAATTGGGATCAAGAACATTTGCATGACCTTTTTGTTAATTTAATTATTCTAGAGTCTAAGAAAAAAAGTGGTTTGGTCAACCAGATACTGAACAGCGTCAGTTAATTTCAGCCCAAATTAGTGACAGAGGCAACACTGAACATGCTTCCTCACCCAAAATACCTAAACCTCTTTCCATTGGCCAATTCTCTTATATTCAGAGGATTGATAACTGGTCCAAACAAAATTGAACAGACAACTTTTGGATTGAGATATTTTGATACCCTCAGGAGGCAGAATGCAAAAAAAGAGACAGTTAATAATGATTCAAAAGCAAAAAAAATATTACTTAGAAGTTGTTAAATATATTGAATAGCATATTAAAGTAGTCAGTTTTGTTCTCTCTGAGTAAAGAGAAACAAGATTTCTGTGTCAATTTGAGAGATCCCTGATGTCAAACTTCTTCCTGGTGCCATTGTCACAAACTTCTGTTTTAAACAATTTTGATGTAATGGTAAAATAAAGTTATTGATTTGATTGGTGTTTAACGTCGTACCCAATAATATTTCACTTATAGGATGACTTTGCAATGCTGATGTATCATAGAAAACTGGGAGGACACCTAGAAAATCATACCACAATGAATCTCCACAGCCACTAGAGAATTTTCATTATGTACCTTAAGTCCACAGGGGAAATCGAACCTATTCAGGGTTAAGTGAAAGGGACTCAGCAGGGTAAAGTCACGACAACAGAAACCAAAAAGTTAGTCATAATAAAAGAGACTAGATTGATTACCTTCCTCAAGTCAGTGTTGTTATGTCTCCAGTGTTCGTACAACTTTTCTGATGCCACCTTAAAACAAAAGAGACAAAATCAATATGGAAGATACAATCAAATGAACAACCAATCAGAATTGATCTCCTATAACTCGCTGGATACAGAAACTAACGGAGGACTGTGGGTTCAATACCCACAAAGGTCTCAGTATGAAAATTTGTCTGAGAGTGTTATCCCAAAACACCAAAAAGTCTGTTAAAAGTCACTTCTATGGAAGCCTATCCATAAATCAGTATCTAAATAATCAAAATTTGAGTGCTCTATTTTGGGAAAAACAGTGTGAAGTCTTTGTGATAAAACTGTGATCTAGAAATTTGTGGTCTCAAAAACAAAAAATGGATGTGTATCGCAGAAGCCTGACCAGCTATCGGTGCATAGTGATCCAAGAAATGTGAAGCTTTTACGTCAACTCACTTCACCACTGAAAACTGATTGGCTGCCTCTGTACGCCTAAAGTTTGTGTAAATATTATGAAAACTTAAACTTGATGCCAGCAAAGTATATTGTTTTGTACAACTTTCAATATTTGAAAGAAAATTTGAAGGTTTGCATGCTCTTTCTTGCTTGTTGAAAATAAAAAGCTAACGTTTTTATCTAACATTTAAATGTTTGCTGTGTTTTTCTTTTTTTTCAGGTGACATTTTTTAATGAAATTTTAATACTGAATTTGGTAGAAAAAATTAACAACAGGAGCTGCTCACTGATTGTCACAAAACTTGAAATTCGCTTAAAGAGCTTTAGGCAATAATCTATACAGTCTACATGTAATCTTCATTATAAAGATTTAAAGTCAAAGATTCATCATGATTTTATTACAGCTTTGTTTCTTAAAGCCAGCTGTCTTTCATATAACGATGAAAGACTAGCTGTTCTATTTCAATAAACAATTACTTTTATATTTATTAATCTAAGGTCTAGACGGGAGTTAATTGTGAATCAGAAAAGTAAGATTTGAACAAATTTACATTGATATTATAAATGCTAAGTTTTTGAAGAAGTATTTTATGGTCAATCATGTCAAATGATTTTTTAAAATCCAACATTACACACCCCCAACTGAATTGTCTATGTCAATTTAGTTTTGCCAAGCATCTGTTAATTAAACAAGAGTGACAAGCTGTCTCAATGAATGTAATTTTCTATCACCAGATTGTGCATGATGGATAAGGTTAATTTTTGACAGATATTCAGCAATAGAATATGAATAGGACGCTTAGAGATTTTTGATAATACTGGTAAAATTGAGATTGGAGTGCCGATACAAGGGAGAATCAATACCTTATATTGGCTGAATGTAAACTTTGTATAGATAAATCTTTATTTACTAATTGAAAACTTTCGAAAATCTATCGTAATTTAGATAATGTAGAATAGAAGAGAATTAATATAAATATTTAAATCCTATCTTGTCACGTGTCACTTTTAAGTCTATATTTTTTTTATGGAATATGGTTGAATGGTTTTTATCTTTGGTTTGACAGCTGTATTCACACACTGATAGACCAACCAGTTATGTGGCAACATAGCGAGGACACCTTCCCCTTAAAAAAAAGAGATGGAAGTCAGGTTTCAAAAAGAGAAGTTTAGTCTTAAAAAGGGCCTATAATTTATGTCAATATGTTAAACCTATCTAAATGCTTGTAAAACAGTTATTAATTGACTTCCGTTGGCCTAGATCAAAAGACCATATTGAGTGATATACAAACTATATTGTGTGAGAGGGGATTTTATCTATTTGCTGAGGTCAACAAGCTTTATTTCACCTATATGACGACTTTGCACTGCCGGTGTATGGTAGAAAAAGATGAGGTCAACAAGCTACATGTAACTGTTATTGAATTAAGATTGACGTTGCTTTCTTTTGTGATTGTATAGTAACGATTTATAGAAACACTCCCGTCACTCCGTAAACAAAACAAAAATATTTTACACAAAATATCAGGTGGATAAAACCTTGGTTCTGTACCTGTTTTCTTTTTTCCTCTCTAGCACTTCTAAGACCATCCACCTTTTCTTTCATGTCATCCAATCTTAACATGTTATCTTTGGAATAACCCTTTAGTTCTCCCTATAAGCAGAACAGGAAAGCAAAACATTTAAGTTATCAAGAAACATAATCCACTGTAAACATAACATTGTTAATTTATCTGATGGTAGACCAGCCGAACTACAGATCTGAGATAAATGGCCAGCCTTTTTTTGGGAGGAAAACTGGTAGGCTAGCTGGCAGACCAACCCACAGTCTGAGCGAGGCTTTGAACTGGAGATGGCGATCTGTGGACCAGAAGTGTACCCTCCAGAACACTCTGCCGTGGAGGCCACTAA
This sequence comes from Katharina tunicata, assembly GCA_032466195.1. Taxonomy (NCBI): domain Eukaryota; kingdom Metazoa; phylum Mollusca; class Polyplacophora; order Chitonida; family Mopaliidae; genus Katharina; species Katharina tunicata. The sequence goes on along the minus strand of JAVFBZ010197406.1, from coordinate 7,994 downwards.
GTCACTTACCACATTCACCATCACAAAAAGTTGCTTAAAACGATAGACTTACAAAGGTAAAGATGGTATCTAAATAAAAATAATAATATATCAACTTTCAGATTCCGTAGGTTGAACATTTAGTTAGATACCGTTGAAACGAAATGTAAATAATTCTAGTTGAAGTTGCCATCCTGCTGTGACGGAAGTTGGGATTGGGCTACATGGTGTGTGCAAGAAAACGGTAAGATATCTGCACTCAGAAAAATGATAGAGATCGATATATATTGCCAACTTTGAACAATTATTTTAAAAAGACAAAAAATGTTCGAAAAAGTGGGTTAGAACAGAATTGATCAATATTTTCTTATCGAATGGGGTACTGACAGAACAAGTCCGCTAGGTGTGACTGTAGTGAAGTAGGACATATTAGCAGCTGCTCAGCTGCTTTGACAATATTAGGGTACTGTTTATACGTGAACGTGAAAAGCAAGTAATTGAATGTATTGAGAGCAGAAGTGGGCGTTAAAGCAATAGTGTCCCACTTCACTCGCGCGCCGTCTAGAGGACAGATAGTTTTTTACGGTTCCCCATTGTCACTTGATTCTGAAGACCATCGCGTTAAGACATCCTGTTGAATAATACATGTATTTATTGGCTGTATTAAAATTATACATTTGTACATAAATTTTGTACTTCAGATATCAAGAAAGGAACTGTCTAATGCAATGACACAAACCCACTTTCTGAATTACAATTTTGAAAAACGGAAAGCAGTATCATGGTTCTCTTTTAATTCCCCAATGTGGGATGTCATTAAAAGATTGATATTAATTTGATACATATAACACTTTTCACACCACTGTTATCAATTTACTTACGGGGTTGTCTCGCCAGTGAGAATGGTGGATAAAACTGAGAACAGCTTGGATGTTATCACTCTAAATGCTGTTATACATGTACTTGTTACAAGTACATGTAACTAGCAGCTCTTAATCTTATATATTTAGTCTGGTCTGGTCATTCTAATCAGTGTACCAAACTGGTGAGGCAGCATGGTCCCTCAACAAACCAATGTGGCCACAAGGCTCTTAGGTGAGGCCCAAGAAAGAAAAGGAAAGCATATTTATCTATTTCTTTTAAAGTAAATATTAGAATGTACCTCATACTGAAGCCGCTCTTCCTCCAACTTGTCTGCCAGTTTTAGTCTTCTTCTTTTTAATTGAACAAGTTTATTTTCTTTCTCAAATGTGGCCTTGTATGCATCCATGCTGATAAAGACATAGAATTATAAAAGCATTTAAATTATTTAAAAAATTAAAGAATGTCCATAATACAGCATGAAAACAATTTCTGTTCGTTTAAAGATTCCTGGGGTAAAAGTTTGTAAAGTGGTTTACATGAAAAGAAAACTGATCAATATTTCATAAAAATTTAAGCATTCACTGGTTATTACATTTGATACCTTGGGAGTTGAGTGCCAGGAAATTCTATCTACATGTAGATTAACCCTGACATGAGTGAATTTTTTTTATTTTTTTTTCTGACGTTTATTGTCTGACATTTAAGTACTGACCTATTCTGAAATGACTTTTCACTTGTCCATCCATTTTGTTTTGATACTTCTACTTCTGATTTGTGAAAATAACCTGCCGTATTTGACCACTTTTCTCGAAAGTCTGATTCCTTATTTCGTTTGTGAACAATTGACTGTTCATAAAAGTTTTTCCGGCTGTTCCAGGAGGAGGGCAACGTTGGAAGGGCCATCTGAAAGCCAACAGTTTCATGACCTTATTTTTAATACGTTTAACAGTGTAAAGGAATGCAAATACATGTACATGTAAAATCAGCCAATGAGTACAGTTATCATGGAAGCTACCAGTGAAACAGGGAATTTTTTTTGTTTAAATTTATGCAACTCTATTACAATAAAATTTAACAGCTGATTTTACAGACTTTAGCCAATTTATACCACACTTCTAAAGTTTTTTTAATAACTGTGTGGTTCGTTCTATTTGTAATTTACATTAAAAGAAAGTTGGATGACATAAAGTGCATCAAAAGTCAATTGTCCTATTACACCTGTACACCTGTATTAAACATATTAACGTCACATGATACATAGTTCTCTATAAGGTCAACATTTAGCGGTCTACCGCTACTTGGTCAAATGTGAGATTTCTCAAAGTTTGGTGAATATGTTTAATTGAAATAAGTTTAAAAGTCGTACAGTTTTTAAGCTGATAGAAAACTTTAAGAACGTTTTAAATGAAATTCACAGAATACAGTGTCACTTTTAAGTGTTTAGATAACAAATGAAAAAAAAAAACAGTCAACAAGAATATGACTCATATGGGGCAGATTGTAGAATTAGTCAATCACTTTTCAAACTGATCCCTGGCGCTAAAAAAAAAAACCCTAAAACTTTCACTTAAGCTAAAACTTAACCCCATTCTAAACCCTTGTTTGATTGGTTTTTTTTATGCCACACTCAAGGTTATTTCACTTATATGACGGCATGCAAGCCCAATCAGTGATGGAAACCATCGTTAACGACGCTGGCAACATGAAAGACAGGAAAAAACATTTAAATAACATTAACAAAACAGGACACCACAACAAATTGGCATCCTGTCCCCCTTAGGTCAGAGAGCAAAAAGGCACAGGAGCCTCGAACCCAATTCCCAACCCTAAACCAATCACTAAACGGTCACACATAAAAATGCCAAGGAATCCCAGGGAGAGCCCCCTCTGGGTTTTAAAGAATTATCAACTTATTTTTACTTCAGTAATAGACATATATCTATATATATTTTTTTTCAAGAGTAATCACACTACGTGTTTATTAGGCTGTAACATTTTATAGTACGGTCCAAAATATTTCACCGCCCCCTTAAAAAAGCCCAGGGCTTTATTGGGCACTTTTTTAGTGTGAATCAAAAGTCCAAAACTAAACATAACTCTAAAAATAACCCTTAGGACTTATGAACCTAACCCTAAACTGTTTAAATGGTAGGGATGCCAGAGCAAAAACTGAAATGAATCTTGAGTGCTCAAAACTTTCTTGATTGGAAACAGGGCCTCAAATAGAATCGAATGCAATATAAATAAACTAAATTTACCACAAGATTTAATGTTCCGAGGCTGTCGAAAATCGATATTCAGATGTGCTTGCATAAACCGTCTCCATGTAAAAAATGTGTTTGTGTGCCGGGTAAATAAACGGAAATGATGTTATTAATGGAGCAAAGGGTTAAGGTCAAGCTGAAGAGTGAAGCAAAAAGGGAGATAATTTGGAAGAAGGTCAATAAGGTGGGGGGATTGGTAAATGATTGTTACACACGAACAATGCAACTTTTTACTTCAAAGATATCTTCTTTTTTAATGTCACTTAGATATTGTGGCCGGTTTTATCTGTGCGGCAAATGGCCCCAGTGGCATTGAAAGAAATTATCGATACATCATAGGCGATAGCCCGCTTGGGTTTCTCTTGCTTGTTGTGGCGCGACTTGGATCCGGGCAATCTAAGACAAGTTAGAAAAAATGGTTTTGGCGTTACTCAAAACATTGAGGAGAATTAGGTATTCCAAAGTTGTTTGCTAATTTTAATTATTTCACGATTCAATTATTGTATAGGGGGTATACGGGGTTACTTCCGGGAAGCTTTTGATTGGTCAACAGTGGTCAGCAACCTTGGGTACCCTTTGGGGGAGTTTGACCCAGTCACAATTTTTACACACAGAGGTATACCTGCGTGATTAGGTATGTGCAGTTCAGTTTAGGCATCCCTACAGATGGTAGTTTCAGGTGACAGGAAATTGCTACAAAAAGATTTATTAATTTATTTGATTGATGCTTAACGTCATACTCAAGAGAAAGTATTTAAAATATATGAAGACTTTGCGTTGCCGACTTGTCGGTGTATTGTGGAAAAGCGAGTAGAAACCTAGTAAAACCATCACGTGAACTCTGCAGCCACAGAATCTACCATTAGACCCTCATATGCTATCTAACTACATTTGTATGACTTTACCACACTGTTAATTACATAAATCAACAAATTTTAAGTTATACGTGTATACAAGGAGAAAAGGTGTGGACAGCTTAGTCTACAAACAGGTGGACCTGATCCCCATTTAAGCAGCTGTCATTTTGTGAACTTTGCAGGATAGGCCTACACTTTTGGAGAAAACTGAAAAAGTCTTGCTTCGATCCTCTATATAATACATACAAAATATTATAAAAGCCATAAGTACAAGTGAAGTACAAAACTGAAAGTTAGTCCTTAGTTTTGAGATCCAATGTCTGTTTTGAATTTGACTGTTCACACATGTTTTGACATGTTACCGTTTGACAGCTTTTGTTTATCACAACTTTCTGTCTCCAATACCTTTTGCTAACTAACTCTATAACTTTACAATATATCCATTACAAAAATTATCACCGAAAAAAAGCGTTTTGTGCCAAAAAAAACACGCAAACTAGTGATTTACCGCTCAAAATTGATAGAATATCTCTCGTTTGTTGACTTCCGGAATACTCACAACCAATGTACCTTTTTTACCTCTGTTAGTAATTTACATAGAAGAGCGAACCTGGTGAATCAACGCCAACGCCAACATACCGACAGTATCAACAAGCTGCAAAAGATGACCTTTTTCGACAAACTCGAGCACAGATTTCTTCCGATTCCAGATGATAAACGAATTTTGACAGAGCCGTATCTACAGGCTTGTAGAGAAGGCATAATACCTTTGTTAGGTACATACACCCGTATTAATAATTCATCAGGTGTGCATGCAATGTAATAGTCATAGTAAACAGGTTTACTGGGCACGAGTGAAACGTACCAGGAAATAAAATACCTGCAGGTCAACCGATGGAATATTGGACAAATTATATTATAACTATAATATTATCAGCTGATTATTTTTACATTACGTTGATCGGACGTCCGAAGTTAAGTACAGGTGTAGGCTTCTTGGTCGGACAATAGCTTCAATGAATACACGTGGGCCTACCTGCATATACCTGCTTTCATGTTTGACAGTGAACTGACAATAAATGATTATTTATTTTTGTGCATTTTTCAGAAAACTTCGGAACAGTATTTGTCACAGTTAAGAATGATGTGGCTGGCAATATAAGTGTGAGTCTTGTCGTAAACCTGCCGTTATATTTAGTAATTTTTGATATTTATAGGACTGTGATTGACAGTGAGTGAGCGTTAACAAATGATCACCCCAACGAATAGGATTCAATTTGTAGGATTTTCAGAAACCAATATGACCGTTGCAAATAAATAAACACCCACCGTCTGTTGTGATATGTACAAGGAAATAAGTTGTTGTTCCAATTTGGCATTATGGGCCAGAAGCAACATTTCTTCTCATGCTAACTCACTGCCACACTCAGTCCTATAAAATTATTAAATATCGCATTAGGGATACTTCTGGCACTGTAAAGCAGTAAAACAGAACAGAAAACTAGGTGTTCTACCACACCCAAATAGTCTGAAGCATCATTAGAGTGGTCGGTTGTCAGGAGCCTCCTGCGTGTGCTCTGGTGCTATCTGGGCTAGGGGCATCAGGAAGCCAATTTGTTATGGTGTGCGGTTTTGCTTCCTGTAAATGTATCATGGTGTCTTCTATGTTGCCAACTTCATGCGGTGTGGTTTCCTTTACCGATTGGGCTAGCATGCCGTGTGAGTGAAATAACCTTAATTACGGTGTAAAACCCCAATTTTAAAAACCCACATATGTGCCCTGATGGTCTCTGAGCTAAGGGCTAGTAATTTAGAGGCATCAGAAAGTCAATTTGCTGTGGTGACCAGTCTTTTGTCCTGTGGTGTGTCTCGTGTGCCTGTGTCGTTTAGGGTCATACGCCGTCACGTGAGTGACATAACCTTAAGTATGGCATTAACCCCAATCCAAATAAGAAACAAACTGCAACGTTTACAAATGCAGATAGACATTTGCATCAATTAAAATCAACAAGATCTCCACTGATTATTTGAACAGTCAATTAAACAAACTACATCTGCCTGTTTCTAAAAACTTAAATAAATTTGAAGGTGATAGATTGGCAGAGTGACACCCTGGTTCCAATATTAGAAAAATTCAGTAATGAGTACATCAAAAATGTTGAGATGACAAGACTTGTTTAGTGGCTTTTATAAACTGGAATAGTAAAGAAGGTAAAGAAAGTAAAGAAAAAATTTAAACTTCTGGAATTATTATCAATCAACCTTCTATTGTACATATTGGTCCATGTAACTTGTTCAATGTGTCAAACTTGTCAAAATTACTGATATTAGCACCATTAGAAATGTTTAAAATGCTTAAAAGTTTGAGAACATTTCTAGTATCTGTGCTTATGGTCTTGCTGGACCATCCCGGGTCAAAATTGAACAAAATTGTTTTATTGCTAAGATTAAAAGATAAGTATTCAAACTTTATGTTGGGGAGTGCAAAAACTGATTTGAAATTTTTAGATCTATAATAATCAATCGATCTATTGATTTCCAAATGACCATCCACTGTGCGATAAGCCACTCAAGTACAAGTCATTCCAATTTAGACAGTAGACAAACTTCAATTGCCTTATTAAGGTACATGTATTTTAGATTTGGGCAGATTCTATGTTTCAAAAGCTTCTTTCTTGAAACTACTCATCAGAGAAACGTCAAATTTGTTGCACTGCAAAGCGCATGGAACACAATATGGGCTAGAAACCGGTGCCTCAGTTTTTATTAGTTCTTCCTACATTTTTTAAAATGTGTTCTAAAAGATTTTTTGTAAATTTGTTACGGTTTCCTCAGGTTGTATAAACAAAAACTTCTACTTTGATACTGTAAATCACCCATAATTTCGACCATGCATAATGCTCACCTTTTTGCAAGTTGTGGAAGTATTATAGCATGTTAACAAACAAATTTAAGTTTATTGTAAAATCCAGATTCTCCTTTAACTATAAAACTGTTGTTTGACTCCCAGATATTATTTTAAAGTCCTTAAAGTAGCTTCCAAAGTATAAACTTCATGGTCAAAATTTTAGGTGATTTAGGGTATTCAAGGTTTATTCTAGTAGATGAATTAATTGTTTTGGTTTATAGCTGTTGCACTTCGAGGGATAGAACACAAAAAAAGCACTGTATTTGGCTCTTTCGACTTGCAATCAACTTGTAATAATCTTAGAAATAATAGTTAGGTCTTCACTCAATACACAAATTTGTGATCCTGAGAATCCAAGCTTTTCAAAAATATACCGATATATTATATTTAGTTCTGATTAATAATGGTATAAAAGGCTTTAAAAAAACAGTTCTCTCAAAATTGACCAGAGGGTTCAAGAAGACCTTAAATTCTGCCCAATGATAAATTCTGAAGATTAAATCCATATAACCTTTGTTGTTTATACCAATTTAATGTAAGAGGCTGGTGGGAGGTTCCTGTGTGCTGCTTCACTCTGTGGCATCTGGAGAGCAATTGGTAGGGGGGTCCATGTTAGGGAGTTCATGGCGTCCCTGTGTGTTACCAGTGTTGTTGAGAGTAGTCTCACCTACCCCAGGATAAACTTCCAACCATAGTTCGAGTAAAATCAACCTATGTCTGGGGGAGACAGTGTGAAAATAATGTATTTGTCTTATGTTAAATTTGGAGACAAATTCTCAATTGTTAATTCTTTCTTTCTCAGAAATGTTTCACTTTTTCCTTGGGTGCCTTTTCTCAATAGGCTGGCTCGCCGTCCTTCAAGTGAAATAGCCTTAAGTACAGTGTTAAATCTCAATCAAACAATTAACAATTTAATAAATATAATGACAAATTGAACGGTACAAATTTTATTTCTTTTGTCAGAAATTGGAGAAAAAGTTTAACATGGACAAAGAAAAGTTTGTAACACTTAATGCCATGTTAGAAGATGAGGTAGAGACTAAAAGTTCAGATTTGGCCAAGATTGGAGCATTGTGGTTAAACAGGTAAGATGGATGGATTTGAGCAAGAAATTATGAGATA
>JAVFBZ010197395.1:0-14038 GCA_032466195.1 Katharina tunicata | reverse complement strand
TATGCGTTAGAGTTGCGTAAAAGATCCGTTAGTTAACGGGTTAACCTTCCGTTTTGATGTGGGTCGTACTGTATTCCAGCAGGGTAAAACAAACCTGAGACAAGAAACTTTCCACTCTAGCCATGCAAACACATTCTTAACTTATAGATTCTGATGCGCACACTTTCAGATTTTCAGCGTTGATGATAATGATATTATAAATGTATCTTTTTAGCTTTAAATTAACTGTTATTAACGGTCTTAATATCTTGACCGAAACATCGCTTATCAATATACACAGAAGTAGAAAATCCATCTCAGTCATGGTTTTGTTATCTGCCCAGCTTCTAAATGCTGCGTAAACAAGATGTCTTGTTCTACTTGAAAGGGGCTCAAACTCAACCGACTCCATATAAAAGTTAAATCTGAAATCTGTCTTTTACAATCACATGACAGCTAAAAACTTTAATTGGGGTGCTCCTCTTTCTGCTTGAGAAAATATTATCACATTTGAGGATAAAGTATAAACAAGAATGAACGCACCTTACAGAATCCATCTTGACTTCCATTAGTAATAATGACCTCTAATCTTCTGGGGTCATCAGGGTCAGAGGTTACTAATGGCTGCTTATGGACTTCCTGTTGTAAATTTTTCACCCACTTGAGTAGACCTGGCAAACTGTAAGGGTTAAGATTAGTCCTGGATTATTAGCTTTTGAATAATGTTAGCAAATGTTTGTTTGTTTGTTTGTTTGTTTGATTGGTGTTTAACGTCGTACTCAAGACTATTATTAATTATTATTTGCGTTGCTGGTGCATGGTGGAAAACCGAGAAGAAACATGGTAAAAACCACCCTGCGAAACTTCCCTTATATACCTAAATGTTAACAAATAGATACATAACTACAAATATGATAATTAAATGCGGGAAATGCACAAATAACTTGCTACTATACATTAATATACAAATCCTCCACTATCCTGTTCCTTAAGACAGGTCAAATTGTATAATAGTAGCAGTAAATAATAATATATGGAAGGTTGATTAATTGGTGTTTAACGTCACTCTCACATGACGGCGGTGTAGCATCCAACAAAAAATAATGACACACATCTGATTGGAATTGTATTTTGCTGGCAGTAAACAAATGACAAGATAATAGAACACGATTGATTGACTGGTATTTAACACCGTGCTCAGGGTATTCTTATATGACGGCAGTGTATTCCAACAGCTAGATGGTTAATCTAACACAACCAAAACATGTGAAGTCACGTTAGTGTTTATTAGCGCTGTTGGAAAGATAATCTTCCTCCAGTTCTAAAGTATGACAACATTAATACAACTGGGAAACATACTGGCCTTTAGTTAGGGGCTAGAACACACTAGAACACACTTACCCTGGTGTTTGTGAATACTGCAGCGCCTGTCTCATGGATTCTGAATCAATTTCAAGCTTACTGCCATCTCTGTAAATCAAAAGGACAATCAGTCTTAATAACATCAGAAATACGCACCATGAATATTGGTCTAGTGAGACAGGTCTAAAGTCAACATCACTATAGAAACTAATATGCGAAACAGTCTATTTCGTCATGTAATAACAAATTGTAATAAAAAAAGTGTTATTTAATGGTAGTAATTTGACTATACTTAACTTTATTTCATTCATATGAACAGCCAGCCTAATGAGTGAAGGAACCCACCATAAACGACAAACAGGCAACACGACACAACACAGCACATTTACAACATAATGACAAACACACAACCACAACAAATGGGATTCCTGATGCCCCTCAGCTCTGAGAGCAGCAGGGCACAGAAGGCTCCCACCCAACTACTAGCAAATGGCAGAAAAATGGAAAGGGTCAAATAGGGTGGAATCTACAAGTTGGGTAAATTGTGAATTGTGTTGGGTCTAGGAGATTATGTTGTTGGGAAATGGTAAATTGTTTTGGGGTGAGGAATGGTGAATTGTGTCCCGTTGGGGAATGGTGAATTGTGTTGGGTTGGGGAATTATGAATTGTCTCGGGTTGAAGAAAGGTGAATTGTGTCGGGTTGGGGAATGGTGAATTGTGTGAGGTTGGGGAATGGTGACTTGTCTCGGGTTGGAGAATGGTGGATTGTGTTGGGTTGTAGAATGGTGAATTGTGTTGGGTTGGGGAATGGTGAATTGTGTTGGGTTGGGGAATGGTGAACTGTGTCCGGTTGGGGAATGGTGAATTGTCTCGGGTTGGGGAATGGTGAATTGTCTCGGGTTGGGGAATGCTGAATTGTGTTGGGTTGGAGAATGGTGAATTGTGTGAGGTTGGGGAATGGTGAATTGTCTCGGGTTGGGGAATGGTGAATTGTGTTGGGTTGGGGAATGGTGAATTGTGTGAGGTTGGGGAATGGTGAATTGTCTCGGGTTGGGGAATGGTGAATTGTGTTGGGTTGGGGAATGGTGAATTGTGTTGGGTTGGAGAATGGTGAATTGTGTCCGGTTGGGGAATGGGGAATTGTCGGGTCTAGGAGATTATATTGTTGGGAATGTAGTTTATGAAGAATAAGTCTAAAGAGGTGTTCAATTTGGGAACAGCGGCCATCAAACAAAAAAATATGGTTCATAACAGACAAATAAGGCTAGCTTTTAACAAAATTCAGTTAATCTACCTCAGGGTAACTTGAGCATCTTTGAAAGGAAAGAGTTCTCCATTTGGCATTCCTGAAGCCATAGAAATCAGAGACGGGGGTCCTTGATTCTTCAAAGCCGCTGAAATAGCATATATATTCATTTAACGTAACCACTTTAGCCCCTGCCATTTATCTCAATACTCATGCTTGGGTTTTGTCCACCAAGCCACTGCTGATGATAGTGTAGGAAATCCCAGTTGAATTTTATCACTTATCAGCATGTAGGCCTTTGTCAGGACGGATCACAATAAAAAAATGTGAAGTCATTAAAACCTTCTTATATGCACGTTTGTTGGAAAAATAATGTTCCTCTGTAGCTTGAATTTAACATTATAGGATCAAAACATACTGCCCTTAGATAGAGGGGACCTTTTTGAGAATGAAAAGTGGCTTTATATTTGACTTGTCACTTCAATGCTGATCAAGGATTTGCCCCACCCAAAACCATCTTCACATGTGCATGAGAGAACTTAACAAGATTTTTTGAAATAAGAAGACTTAATCAAATAAATACATGTACGTATTTTTGAGGCAGAAAAAATATTCATGGAAATATTCTTTCACACAACCTGCTATTGCCTTAAGATATAAAGCACATTTATGAAAAGCCGTTTCCTTTTCAATGCCTACTTCATATGCATGTTTATATCCGGGAGTCTAAAATAAACGGTTTACATGCAAGTATATCACATCGAACAATGGATTGTTTGATTGGGGTTTTACGCCATACTTAAGGTTATTTCAATTATACGACAGCATGCCAGCCCAGTGGGCGAAAGAAACCACCCTAAGCGATGCAGGCAACATAGAAGATGCAACTATACACATTCACAGGACACCACAACAAATCAACTTGCTGATGCCCTTTAGCTCAGAGAGCACCAGGGCACAGAAACATGAAATGATAAAAAATGTAACCAATCACATCGTTTGTTTGTATGATTGTACTTATGTTTATTTCACTCATACGAGCATGTGCTAGCCCAATGGGTAAAGGCTAACACTCTTGACCTCACTGGCAACACATGAAACCCAAGTAGGACAGTCTGAGTGTAAAATGTAAATAGACACCACCAGGATCAGCTTCCTGATGCCTCCTTGTTCTCTGGGACAGCACCAAGGTAATTAGACCGGGGTTACTTACTAAGCACTCTGAGTACTGAAGGCTGTCTTGCCTGGCTGACTGCATTTAGGAAACGGCTGTAATTCATTCTGTCTGCTGACGGTAGAAGCGCAGACAAATGTGCTGGATAATAATAAAATCAATCTGTCATCTTTCCATTCCTTTACTCAGCTGTGTAGCCTAAATACTTGGCCATGGCTTTGGTTAAAATTCAGATGTTTATCCAATATACAGGCAAGGTATCCCAACTGTAATGATCTGTAACACATCAATAGAAAGTCGATCTATACATGTTAATATCATAATGGTAACACAAACACAGGTAAGTGAGGTGGAAAGAAGGAGTACCAGGCTGCTCCCTCAGCCAAGCGATTTTGTGACAGGTGCCCGAACCCTGCCTTACTTGTTAAATGTGATTATTTGTAAATTCACCCTTATTTGTAATAAATTCACCCTTGTTTGTAAAATTACCCTTATTTGCAAACAAATTAGCCTTATATGTTAAATCTTTGTTACTTTGTTACTTGTTACAGTGAGAATATTGTTACTAAAATGTGCATTTGTAACATTTTAACTTTACATACATGTATAAAGTACCTTTTATGGATTTAAGTCAAATGTTCTTTGTATCTACATTGTTGATTGGAGTTAAATTTTTAGTTTAACATTTTCAGGCAACATTCTTGCAACTACTGGTAGCAAAGAAATTGCATATACGGGTAACTGTGTTTGCAAAAAAGATGAATAATGAAAAATAAATAAGGGTTCATTTATTAAATATAAAATAAGGGGTATATTGCAAATAAGGATGATTTAGCAATAAGAGTTCCAACTGCACTTTGTTTTTGTCATAGTTTTTTTTTTATGCGTGGTTACACGGGTATCGAAAAGATGAAATAAAGTGAGCCAGCTCCTAGTAACTGCATCATAACCAGCTTTTTTTTTCTAGTTGGCCAATTAATGGTGTGCGGTAATTAAGTAATTTCACCCCAACGAGAGAAGAAATTAGCCTTAATGACATTGCCAACGCCAAAGAAAATTGGCTTCCCTTTGATGCCCTTATGTCATAGAATACCTGGGCAAAGGAATAAAGCTTCTGCCCAGTTGAGGGTATTTCACTAAAAAGTCTGGGAGTGCTTCCTGTAATTTTGTGTACAAGTTGTAAGACTCTGACAGTTTATATGGGCCATGTACACGATATAAAGAACTATTTTAATTTTATTTCTATTTTAAAGGAGTTTTCACTATTTTCCAACTGTCCTGGTATAAATGGCAAGTATTTGTCATTATAAGATACCTGATGGAAAATTGGATGAAATACACAGGAATTTGGGGCTATGTTACATGCATAGTTCTGTACAGTTATCAGTCTACCATCTGTCCTTTTAAAATAAAATGATAGGGATAAATTTTACAATGTTCAGTTGTTGATATCCTGATTGAGATTGTAAACTGCAAACCTGCCGTGTGGGGACAACAGGCACATAATAACATACTGGCAGATGTAGGCCTACATCTACAAGTATCCCAACTATTTTTAATTAATAAATATTTATATTTATCCGACGGAGATTATAAATATAGATTTGTTTTGTATGAATGTAGAAAAAGATAATTTTTGTTTGCCTCCACAATTGATATAAGCTTATATTTTTGTCAAAAGTAATCACACTGGCACAGGAATATCAACTAACTCAAACCGATCAATCATCTCATGCTCTAGATAAATTCTCTGAGACAAGTTTCTAGATATACCTGAATCTTGATTTGTTTCGTTTATATCCATCCGATAAATTTAAGAAATTATTAAATATAAATAGGAGACATACTTTTGGCACCAGAAATGATATTATAATATTGTCTACCGGTACTGTTAATGTAGTGCCAGAAGTAACTATCCTATGATATTTAATAATTTTTGACATTTTATAGGACGTCCTATAAAATGTCAAAAATTATTAAATATAATAGGAGAGTTACTTCTGGCACTACTGTTACATGTAATTGTACGAAATTGCTGCTAAGACCACGGGCCGGTTGCTTAAAAGTGTATTACGTTCTATTTCAAACCATTGTCAGCTGATCTGCTGATTGTTGTATGACGTGACGGCACAATATTATATGTTTTATGTTACGTAGTTCGTTTAAGCCTTGCTTTAACTTTTAAACACCCAAAAGGGTACATGCTTACACTTTCGGTTCTCAAGAAGATTATCTCCGAGCAGGGGTGTTAACCGAGCTTCCTTAAAAACCTTAACCATGATAAAGACAGTTTACTGAAGTTTCTAATCTCAAATCAGAGTTATCGCTCCTTACTTTTTGAGAGTAAGCGGCGACAACTCATATTTGGTATTTGCCAGAAATAATTTTTGGTGATGCTTAAAGTAACATAACATTTGCACTCAAAAGTTCCGAATTTTGCGTTATCACAGAATCTCATGAAAAATTGATATTTATCTCAAGAAGTACAAGTTAGAGGCTTTCCAGCAATTCCAACATCAAATTTGTAGGTTGAAGGAGAGTTTTATAATTTAATTTAATTTAATTCTTTATTTTTTAAAAGAGGATTGCACTCAGTCCGAAGACTACTTGGTGGTCTCCTCAAAATAAACATTAAGTCAACAATAATGATGAAATAGAACAAATCTTGACAATCACAATGCAATGAATACAATAAGAACATGAACATGCCAATAAAATATTTACAAATGTATTTGTTGGTTAACTTTCTTAATACGATAATATTGAGAACACGCATTAAGTATCAATTAATATATTGAATCTATTGCTGGACGAAATGAAGGGAAAAACAGCATAATAAATTAATTTGTTATCTTCAAGCGTAAGATGTATACTGCCTATTAAAATAATCATATAAACGTAATCAAGAAATAGATCTAAGTAAAGCAGAAAGTTTACACCAGGACTTAAAATTTGCACTAATGTGCATGGTAAGTAGGTCTTTTCATTGGGCAGCATAGGTTAGACAAAATAAAAAGAAATGTATGGGGTCTTCACATCTGTGAGCACATGGCGGACAGGTTTGGTCATCAATAATATTATAATTCGCCATTTGAGTATTAAGATGACTCAAACCCATCCTTAATTATTCTACAGTGAATAATAACAGCACTTCCAAAAAATAATCAAAGATTTTGTTCGTTTTAATTTCGTCTATTCTTTTCATATGTTTTTTTTGTTTATATTTCTAATGTTGAGGATTGTTTAATTGTAGCCTACAGTTAAGTCGATTCCAGTCTCTTATTGTTGTGGGAAAAATGACCTCTTGAATGATTCCGTACGGGTTACAAAACTAAATAAATTATTTTGATTAATTATTAGGATGAATCAAACCCATCCTTACTCTACAGTGATTAATGACAGCAGTTTAAAAGGAATAATCAAAGGTTTTGTTCGTTTTAATTTCGTATATTCTTTTCATATGTTTTTTTTTTAAATATTTCTAATTTTGAGGATTGTTTAATTGTACAGTAAAGTCGATTCCAGTCTTTTATTGTTTGTGGGAAAAATGACCTCTTGAATGATTCTGTACGGGTTGCAAAAATAAATAAATTATTTTGGTTACGAAGGTTCCTACCTGTGGGGTTCTATGCATATTATGTTCTGTATTATTTAAAGTTCGAGATAAGTACGAGTTATGTTAATTGATTGACACTCGAAGCTCCGCCTACACTGTTGTATAAATGCTGTACGATATGGGTTTTTGAAATAGATGTATTCCCTTGTTGTTCGTTCTTCGACGAGGATAAACCAGATAAATGTCTACCCTTGCTACTTCTTTACATTAGTTCTACAAAATTTTGCCATGGCTACAGCGGATTAAGCTGCACCAATCGCTCTTCTGGAAAATCGAGCATGCCATGACCATGGGTGCAATGGCGGCGACTGCACGAGAATTACATGCTAGCGGCAGGACTTCAAGATTCCGACGATGATCGAAAAAAGGCCATACTACTTCATTCTATTGGTGCCGAGGGTCAACGGATTTTTTAAACACTCCCTGATATCACAGGAGAGGAGAATGCTTACATGAAAACAATGGCTGCTCTACAACAGCGATTTCAGCCAACGATAAATGTTGTGGCCGAGAGATATCGGTTTAAACAGCGAACACTGCATCCAGGTGCATGAGTGCATCGGCTCTTACGTTACAACTCTATGAGAACTCTCTGTTACATGTGAATTTAATGCTATGAGACAGGAAACATTTCAGGATGAAATGATTCGGGATCAAATTGTTGAAAAAAAAACAACATGCAGTCGTACTAGATGTATCGATATATGCTACAGTTGGTATACTAGTTCGTGGTGCAGCATGTAATTCACATAGAAACTTGACGTGTGTACATCGCGTCGGCGGTCTCTGTACTATGTCCAATGCTTGCCAGTAATACACAGTTATAATTCTCAACATATTGCAGACGGATCGCTTATGAATGAAAAACTGTTTAAGAAATACTTCAAAATCAAACAACCTCAAAATACTATGTTAAACACAGACCCCAAAATAAATTCTAAAGAAACAGACAAACCTGTAATCACAACTATTTATTCTAAAATAGCTTCGGAATTACCTAATCTGTTCACAGGTGAATAAGGGTTAATTTCTGGATACAAACACAGAATACGCTTAAAAGCAAATACTGAACCAGTAAAACAAAAGTTGCGCCCCCTTCTATTTTCTGTTTGCGAATCTGTAATTAAAGAGTAACATCATCTTGAAAAACAAAATGTTATTGAACGTGTTGAAGCTTCTGAATGGGTTTCACCCATTGTAGTTTCATGGAAAAAAAATCAGGATATTCGCGTGTGTGTTGACCTCCGAAAGGTTAATAACGCAATCGTAGTTGAAAAGTACCCCTATACCTAATATAGAAGAATTACTGAGCGAATTACGTGGCTGTACGTAAAAGCCGAGTATCACCAGCTCGAATTGGGGAAAGAAAGTCGTGAATTAACAACCTTCATAAGACACGAATGATTGTTTCGCTATAAACGTGTTTGCTTTGGATTAGCTTCAGCGCCTGCTTGCTTCATTCGACTTATAGATTCTGTACTCAAAAATCTTCCGGGTGTACTCTGTTAGTTTGGCGACATTTTTGTCTCCGGTATAACTCAAGGAGAGCATGATAACAATTTACGTCAAACACTACAAAGATTGTCTGATTCGGGCATAAAACTTAACGAAAAATCCGAATTCAGTAAACGAAGCATTACAATTTTAGGGTGTGTTGTTGAGTCGTTGACAGTGAAGGCATTCACCTTCTCCTGATTTGATTCAAGGTATTGTAAATGCTGCTACCCCTGCTTATTCAGACCAAGTTCGTTCTTTCCTTGGCTTGGCAGCATACTATTCAAAATTCATTCCTCAATTTGCTACTCTAGTTCAACC
The DNA here is from genome assembly GCA_032466195.1 of Katharina tunicata. Taxonomy (NCBI): domain Eukaryota; kingdom Metazoa; phylum Mollusca; class Polyplacophora; order Chitonida; family Mopaliidae; genus Katharina; species Katharina tunicata. Next base: position 4,845 of record JAVFBZ010197395.1, on the reverse strand, counting down.
AATCAGAGATACTCAGACCAGTAATCCATTTAAAGGGACTAACGCTGCAAATGTCGCGTTTCAAAACGTAAAAGAGGCTATAGAAAAAAGCACAGCTTTGGCGATGTATGATTCTACCCTAGAAACGATAGTCACGAATAGGCGCCACCATGACTCAAATTAATTCACACGGTATTGAGGTCATGATTGCATGCGCTTCTAAAAAACTGACTGACTGTGAGAAGCGATACTCCGTATATATGCGAGCGTGAAGCGTTAGCGTGCGTGTTGGCTGTTGAACACTGGCACACGTATCTCTGGGGAAAAAATTCAAGTTAAGAACAGACCATCAAGCTTTGGTCGAGCTGTAATCGTCTTCCGGAACAGGTCATTGACCTATGCGCATTGCTAGATGGAATGCAAAATTGTTAAACTATGACTATACAGTTCAGTACAAACCCGGTTCTCAAAACAAATTCGCAGATGCATTATCGCGATTACCGGCTGAATTGACCGAAAGTCAAAACGAAGACATAATGAAGGTCGATGATGAAGTAGATCGTGTATGTGAAATACTGTTACATGACTCGAGTATTACAAACATGAATGATGTGAAGAAACTAACAACGATGAAACGTGCAAGCTGATAAAACAGTATATTGTTAATGGTTGGCCATGTAAATCAAAATCTGTAGTTGAAAAAGCAAAACCGTTCTTCTCAATTCGAGACGAATTATCTGTAAATGATGACATCATTTATCGCAATGAAAGAGTGGTGATTCTCCAAGCCCTTATAAATAGAGTGATTGACTTAGCTCAGTCCGAACATCAGGGTATTGTACGCACAGAACAACGACTACGACAGTTGTTTTGGTGACAAAAAATGGATCTACAGGTACAAGATACAATACGTAATTGTCATGTATGTCAAACGAACGACAAAACAGGTATATATCATACGGGTCCAATGCAATCCGTCCCACTCCCGACGTCTCCTTGGTATAAATTAGGATTAGATATAGTTGGTCCATAATTATGCTTCCCATGATAATAGATTTGTCATAACTCTCATAGACTATTATAGTAAATGGCCAGAATCAGTCGCGTCATGAGTACATTCACACCGTCAAACACACTCCACTGGTCTCACCTGGTCACCTCCGTCCAAGACTTGCGAGCCTGCAAAAGTGTGGCCTTGACCATGTTTGCGGATGGGCGAGTGAATCTAGGTCGTTTACTCGTGTTAAAGCAGTTTACCGAAGACGTGTGTGAACAAGCTAACCACCCTGACGCCATTCGTCACGTTACGAACTCCACGTCCTCCCTACCTTAGACACCCTCAACCGACCTACACAACGACGTGAGCCCACGCCTTGGATTGTACTCAGTCTGTTAGGGGTCCTCACGTTTGTGTTGGGGTGTTGGTGTGGCTTGGTGTGGGCGTGTGTGTATACGTTTATAGGTGTGTGTGTGTTTGTACGTGTAGGATGACACGTCGCAAGGCCACTCGCCCCACGCTCGATCAAGTGTTACGTCCGTTGTACTATGAGGCCTTATGGAAGGCGGCGCGTGGTCAAGGTGTGTCTAAAACCCGAGTTCATCAGTGGTTAACGGGGCAGCCGACCTACACGTTACACCGACCCGGCCGTCGTCACTTTCAGCGAAATCGTGTGATCGTCGGTGGGATCGACAGTCAATGGCAAGCTGATTTGGTGGACATGCAAAGCTTGGCCAAACACAACGATGGGTACCGTTACCTACTCACCTGCATCGACGTGTTCTCCAAATACGCCTGGGCCGTCTCTCTTCGTACGAAAACGGGTGCACACCTGATACAAGCCTTTCAGACCATCTTTGCCAAGGGTCGTCGACCGCTTTACTTACAGACAGACGAAGGGACGAAAGGGACTTTCAAGTTTTTACGCAAACACGATGTGTTTTACTTTCACACCTGGAACAAAACGAAAGCCTCGGTGGTAGAACGATTTAATTGCACGTTCAAGGGGCGCATGTACAAATATTTTACAGCAGCTAACATCCGACGCTACATCGACGTCGTGTCAGACTTGGTGGTGGGGTACAACAAGGCGTACCATCGCAGTATTCAAAGCGCCCCTGTAGAGGTGACCCACCGCCAGCAAGCGGTCGTACGTCGCTTTTTATACGGGCCCGCTCAGTTTCAAATGGGGGATCGTGTTCGCATCAGTAAAGTCAAAGGTCGATTCGAAAAAGCCTACTTACCCAAATGGAGTACGGAACATTTTCGAGTCAAACAACGCCACGATCGACGTCCGGTCGAGTACACGCTTAAAGATTTAAACGAAGAGGTGTGAGCGGGAACGTTTTACTAGACCTAGTTACAACGCGTCACGAAAAACCCCGTCAATTATTATCAGGTGGAAGAGATTCTGAAGACGGAAACACGGGGGCGAAGGACGTCCCATTGGGTCAAGTGGTTGGGCTGGCCCTCGACGTTTAATTCCCGGATTCCAGCGACAGCTTTAAAGCGTGTATTAAAGACACGGATTCACGTCCGCCTGTCATCAACAGGGTATGGTGCAGATCTTGTGGACCCCCGACACGAAAAACGCTTGGGTGTGGGGTTAACCGTCTTACTCACGCTAGGCCTGTGGATTGGGGCGATCATACTCGATATCACGTCGATTCCCGGCTACAGCAACCTCACCTCCGACGTGACCTCCCTCGTCGACCGCCCGACCACCGATAGCATCAACACCACGCCCAGCACAGCGTCCCTCTACCCACCCACTTGATCGTGACGGACACCCGGTTTCAACACCCGTTTACTGCACTGGTCTCCGGAGCGACCGGGAGTGGCAAGTCGTTTTTAACAAGCCTTGATTTAACACACGTCCTCCTTAATTCACCCCATCCCGGATCGGATCGTGTGGTGTTACGGCGAATGGCAACCGCTATACGAGACGATGCCCACGGTGGAATTCAACGAAGTGTTGTGCGAGTTGAAGATGTTTCACGCTTGGGTGAAGACGATGGTTGTGATCGATGATCTCCTGGCTGGTGGGACTGCATTACCCTCCCAAAATTCAAGCCAAGGAAGAGTATTTTGGCGTCCTCGATGCCCAGGACGTGGACCGACTGTCCCATCGTTACGAACTCCATGCAGGCTTTATACTACGCCTCACCTGCCATCTTGGCCGACACTTTGAACGCCGTGCCCAAACCTGACCATCGGGCCACTGCCCACGATCTACGGGACACCTTTCACTTCAGGTTCGACGAGGTGCGTCAAATCTATTTACCAGATCACGTTCACCCAAAAAGTCAAGGTCCGATTCAGTCCGCGCCTACATATATTGTTGGGGTTGGTGGAAGCCATTATTCATCCTTATCAAACTGGGCGACCGTTCAAAGGGGGAGCTGGAGCGGCACGGGACGGGGTGGAAAGTGGGTTCCATGACCTGTACGTCTACTGCGACATCATCGACACGCCGAGGGATACGTTGGCTCCTCTGTTACGGACGGTGAGCACCGATCAACGTCACAACGGATTTGAAGTGAGTCGAGAACTTCAACATATTCTCTATCTCCTCGTGCAGAAAAAGAATTTACCACCTTGAAATCGATATAAGAGACAACTATGGACGACCGGTTCCAGTCTGGCGCGGGAAGTGGATCGCAACACAACGCTTTCGATGGAAACGCGCTGTCCATTTTACGTAACACGATGAATACGCGACAGCAAGCCTCGATTCAGTACTACACCCGACAGGCCGGGGTGGGCGTCTGAACGTCTTTCGGGGCGCTTACAACCAACGCTGGCATGGTTTGGGGAACATGATGAGTAGCATCATCAAGCTGGTGAATCCGCTCCCTATACAAGGGGCCAAAGCCGTGGGCGCTACGGATTGGGTTGAACGTGGCGAACGATGTCGTGGAGGGCGACCCTATCAAACAGGCGCTCAAACGTCGATCCATCGAAAGGGTGGTTACCAAAGCCAAACGACGTGGGCAGCGAGTTTGATTTGATTTCGCCCATGTCAAAGCGCTGGAGAAAGCCCCGGTCAAGTGCCCCGTTCGACGTGTGCTGACCAAGTATTTCGCCGTACCGCAAGGCCAAACTACCGTCAACGAACACAACTTATTTTCGTGGGTGTTACCGAAACGACTTCTCCTGTGCATGGTCGACAACCCGGCCTTTTACGGTACTTATGGGGAAAACCCGTTCCAATTTCATCACAACGACTTGAATTAACTGGCCCTGCACATGAACGGGTGTCAAATCTGCGCTATGCGACCGAATGCTATACGACCGAATGCTATGCGACCGAATGCTATGAGACCGATTTTATAACACCGATTTTAGGCTAATTTATAAGTCACAATAGCCCCTCCGAAAACTTATGGCCGATATTCAAGATGGCTGCCAGTGAGTGTTTTTTACCCAAGAGATGTTTACACCTGCTAGGTATACACTGTCCAGCCCTTTTGTATTGTATGTGTAAATAGGCTAAGCATCGGTCTCGAGCCTTTCAAAAGTAGTTTCAAAACTATCAGTCATGCCTCAGAGGACATCCAGACGAGGTCCAAGCCAGGCAAGGTCATAGACGGGTCAATTCTTTGTAGTGTATTGTTTATTCAACGTCCAACAGGCACAATTACAGGGCTTGTATATATATTTTGTCAAAAGTAATCATACTGGCACAGGGATATCGATTAATTAAAGTCGATAAATTATCTCATGTTCTAGATCAATTCTCAGAGGCAAGTTTCTAAATACACCTGAATCTCGAGTTGTTCTGGATAACCTAAAGGCAATACATGTAACATGTAAATTGTGAAGATAAATATGTGGCGAATATGTAACACACATAGATATTAGGTATG
>JAVFBZ010197384.1:0-14038 GCA_032466195.1 Katharina tunicata | reverse complement strand
ACTTTCAATATTGAAAGACCGAGTACAGAAATTTGGTAAAATTTTAGGTGCGCCTTTTTCCCTAAAGTATCGCGATACTTACGTGACGGTACGATTCGTGTATCGTGAGGGCAAAGTATCGATAGTATCGATGCATCGATGAATCGTTACACCCCTAATTAGAACCCTTAGATTTTAACAACTGTTTATTTTTTCACAAAATAGATTGAGGGAAAGTGTATGAGTTGATTCTGGATGTGCATGATAGAACATTTACCTTTTCCATCCACTACCTCTTTCTCTATTCTCCATCTCATTCCTACCTAGTATAAAAGATAAAAGGATAAGATTTGAAAGTTTTTCAGAAGTAACAAGTTCTAGAAGGCTAGTTCAATCATATATTGACCATTATGTGTGTCAATCAAAGCAGCATAACATATACAAGTAAACTGATATACTTTTGTCACTCAAAAAGTAATCCTTGGCTGTAATATTAGCAATTTAAAAAAAAAGGGGATTCAATCCAAACAAGTCTTGTATCTGAATAAAATTAGAAAGTTTTCTCCCAAAATATACACTTTAAATAACTTATCAATATAATAATAATTCAAAATGTTTTGAAAACTTAAAAAAATATTTTAAGAACACTTATAAGTGTATGAACAAGTACCTTATTTTCTTTATATCTGCTTAGATCAGCAATACAGTACTCTTTAAATAACTTGTCGTAATATTTCTTTGCCAGCCTTTTCTCCCTGCAAAAAATAACACACATACAATGTATATTGATATTTATCAATACTGTAACTTGGCGAAACGATAAAATCATGCTTTGACAGGCATTAAAAGATTACATTTAAAGTTACTGGTGGGAGAATAAGGAAAACTCAATATTTGGTGTGGTATCCCCATGAATTGATGACGCTCTGAAAACGACAACTCATGCTCATTATGAACTGATGGAGTATGCGGTATACAGTAATGAATTGTCTATTACAGTGTATTCTGTAGTGTGATGTCAGGGATGATGCTGTGCATTTCTTAATTAGATATACTTAATATTGCGACACCAAACTATTTTATAACTAAACAATAGATTTATAGAATTAACCTTGAACCTCAAAATCCATATAATTTATACATATCTCCATTATGTAATTGATGAACAGTTGGTTAGAAAACATTAAATTTGAACAAAACCTGGGGGCTGTGAAGTCTGCTGGTGTTAAACAAAATAGAGTTAATACCCATAATCCTAACATATTAACACAGGGTGGGAAGAAGAATGAGGTCTTTTGTGTGGCATGTTGTTGTTGAAGTACTGGCTGTAGGGGTGACCTGCAGATATGCTGGTCAGATAACAGCTTGGAGGATTACACAGATTTATTACCCCTCAGAGTAATTTGTTTGAAATCCAATTGGTCAATGGCTGTCCCCATAGGATTTCGCATTAGGTTACTACAGGCAACAAATACGAACTTGGCAATCTGCCAATGAACGCTCATAGAATGACGTAAGGAGTAATCCCATCTGACAATCTACCAATGACGTCACATAGAATGAATTAAAGAATATGTAAAAGTATGTAAAAGACTTCTTGGTTGAGGTATTACAGTGTGTGATGTTCACAAATCAACCCAAAATAGTTTTAGGTCAATAGTATTAATCAATGGAGAAAGTTACTAAAAAAAGTCAACAATTCATAAAATTTTCAACAAGTCAAAATCAGTTCATGCATAGTACTAGTAAATTTATAATATAATCAAAACAAAGTAAAGATGCAGTAAGACTGGTAATGTTGTGAGACTTCCATAGTTTAACTTATCATGTATTGAGTGTAAAGAATTCTTGTCATACTAACAATGGACTCAAAAAGTTTGCACAATCTGATTATTCGTTCATTGTTTGATGGTTTGTATATAGAGACTGATCAAAATGAACATACCGGTAAATACTGACTAAAATGTGGAAGAAAAAGACTTACCAAGAATCTACAGGTGCTTCGTCTTCATCCCAGAGAAAACGGTGATTTTCACGAATAACATCTATGTCAGTTTTATCTTTAGACCTGAAAAATATAAAAAATTAAAAAAAATGAACAGTTACAATATTTACTAGTGCCACAGGCCTTAAAGCAATCGGTCAAGTAAAACAGACAGAAATACAGCTTAGCCTACTTCACTCAAATTTTACTCTTTTTATTTAAACCAGAAAAGTACAAGAATTTAAACCTTTAAAAATACTTGGTTGTTGCTGTGCACACCCAACAATGAATTGATGACCCAGAGTCTTGCTGAGATTACACAATAGTTTACATTGCTGTTACTATAAGGCCCTTTATTTTCAATACCAAATACTGGAGTGTGAAATTAAAGCGATAGGCTTACAATGCTACGACCATGTCTCAACAAAAAGATTTATATTTCAACTTTCAGATTCTGCATAGAGTAAGACGCCTTTGAAACAGCAGGTAAATCATTATAGTTGAGGTCCCCAGCTTCCTGTGACATAAGTTGGGCTTGTATCTCACTTCAGGATGTCTAAACGATGTGTGTAAGTTACTGGCCCAACTCGCGTCACACGAAAACCACCAAACCAAACTCGGTGAAGTACAGGATAATATCTTCAAAGTCAAAACGGTAAGATCTTCTTAGGCATCTGCGCTCAGAAAAATGTTAGGGATTGATATATATTGTCAACTTTGAAAAGTCATTTAAACAAGACAAGAAATCATAGAAAATATCTGAAAGGTAGGTCATTAGAAAGCAAATGATCAATATTTTCTTATCCAAATGTTGTTTGACTGTGTAGGCCCATCGCTTAAAATGCAATAAACATTTTAAAAAAAACCCAAACAAACCCAAACAAAAAGTATGAGAAAAAAAGCTTACGTGTCTCTTGTAAAATCATTCCTTGATCCACCATAAAATAAAATATAATTGTTGACAAACTGTTTGTGTCTAGCATACTGGCAGTATATTAAGAAAATGCCATGAAAAGACAAACATCAATAATCCTTTAGAATGGTTTAAAGCATCTCTGCTGAGTAGGATTTTTTTTTAAATTGCTATTGGGATGACTTCATCTTCCTTGAATGTGAATGAAATTATAAAGGGGTGACTTTATCTCCCTTGAATGTGAATGAAATTATCTCCCCTTAGTTTGATTTACAATTATCTCCCCTAATAACCTTAGAATTCATTTTTCATGTCAAATGTGACAAAGCAGTGGAAACCTATCACTGATTAGACACATGTGACATGTTGTTTACTTGATTGAGATTTTACGTTATAATTTAATCATTTTCCCTCATATGACGCCACACCAGCACAATGGGTAAGGGAAACATGACAATATTGGCTTCATTAAGCCTGTTAGCTCTGATAGCTAGTACAGGGTACACGAAACTCCTGACCAACTCAGACAAAGGATACAGCATCTAGACTTAAAATCTTCATCCGCTGTGTTCTTCCCTCTTCTCTACAAAAGTAAAGTAACATATTTCATCAATGACGACAGGGAATAAAAGATTAGAAAAAGATTAACAGTGGAACTTAGCTTCACTAACATCTAGACAGAAGAATTTGAAAATGGTGACAACCTGCTCATCATTTTATTTAAAGCAAACTGAAGTGTAACGTAGAAATCCAGTAGATTGAGTATAAACTTTAAATATTCAGAGGTTTTATGATAACTTTACATATTGTCTTACTTGCTGTATTCCTTAACAACTTCTTGCTTGCTGACTACTCCATCAGTTGTCTTTTTCCTCTTTTTCTCCAATCCTTTCCTTGAAGCTTTCTCTGTTCTATAAAAAACAAAACAAATAATGATATAATTTTTAAGTAAAAAGATAACCATATATAGGATATATTTACATAATTATCTAAATAATAGCTTGTCCTCAATATGGGCCTACTCTGTGTCGTGAGTAGCTGAAAATGCTTAAAACCAGGTTGCTAAAACAATACAATTTAACTTGCCTTCTTTTTTCTGTTTCACTATCTGTTTCAAATTCAGACCCATAGCTTCCACCAGCATACATCTGAAAACAGAAAACTTATAGCGTTAGAGATCCTATACAACAGTACATGTACACACTTGAGGTTTAAGCGTTATTCGGGATACATGCCAGTTAAAAGGGTGCCATAGTGGTGCCCTGAATTTCCTTGAATGTGATCCTATTTGGTGTTTGAGCTGAAGGAAACTTCCTTTAAAGGTTAAAGAGAACTGGTGAAATTAACTTCATATAGGTAAAATGATATAAAAATTGCAATGGCAGCCATATTGTTAAAAAAAAAAACAATTGTATCAAGATATTACCCACAAATGTGTTTTTTGTTTTGGGATATTCAGATAATATATGTATATATACAGTTACTGTGAGCAGTTTTCAAGTTCTGACATGTGCTATACGTTATGCCCTCTAGTAGATGGCGAACGTTTTCATATATATACAGAGATCGTAATTATATACTGTACAATAAACATAACGTTTTCACAGTAATTCAATTTTTCCACTGACATTGCAGTAGGTCTGCAAAATGAGCAAGACAAATTAAGCTTGTCTGTTTTACAAATGAACAATGCAATACCTCTACAAAGTTCGTACGGTTAGACATCTTATTTCATTTGTACAGGAAATTGCACGAGGCCATTTCATTATGTTCAAAGGGGTTCTTATATATTTCACATGCATATAATCGTGCAGCTAGGTAATTTTTTAAACAAGCACACATTTTTTAAAAGGCTATGGTCACATAAAATTACTCAATATTAGTTTTTTCGGGAAACCGTAATATTTTCGGATTTCCGTAATAAATTTCAGTTATTACTATCCCCCCTACATTTAACCATTGACGAAATGGGAGCTGCCGCAAATAAAAATGGCGGCGCCCACGATTTGTGTACCAGGCAAGTTTCACTTTTGCGCATTGCGTAAGACATACAGATGATGACTTTTTGTACATTTGCTGCCACTTACATAGTTTTTACATATTCTTTTTCTGATATATATATATCTGATTGCCGTGTTTTGGGGTTTTATTAAAACGAAGATAAAAACTCCCACGAAAACTGAACCCTACATAACCATTTCGCTTTAAATTATAACTTTACATACCGGTAGTCTTAGAAACTTTGACTTACCATATTTCAAAACTTTGACTTACCATATTTCAAATGAGTCCTTGAAAACGAAAAAAAAAAGGTCACAGTTTAATTATATCAAATAATGAAATTGTTACTAAAACTGTTAGTTTTATCTGCAAGAAATGCATCAATAAATCATGGGACAAACAGTCCACCATACATTTTACTTACAGTAGTTCAGTTTAAAGTCACATACGCACCCAAAATTAGGATTTTTCAACTAATTCCGTTTGCCTTGATTTTTAACAAGATTTGATGTCAGAAATGAAAACAGCCCCGTTAAAATAAAAAATATTCATTCATTTAAAATTAAAATTTCTGGCAGAATTTTTTGTTTTTTTGTTGATTTTAAACTACCTTTACCTTCAAATCTAGGGGGTAGAATTAACGGGATGCCTCTAACTTTTACATTTTGATAAAAACATATATAATCCATGTGAAAACACAAAATACAGAATTTTTGGGTGCGTATATGACTTTAAGTGGCTTTCAATGGAAAACGAAATACAACAAATGTAATCGCAGTTTTGTTACAAGCTTGGTTGGGTCTGTATTAAAGTTAAATATATGTACATTTTGTTCTTCATTAGGTACATGTATTATGATGTACCGGTATGTAAAAAAACAACTGATAATAGAAGACATCATGCAAAGTTACATCATCTCCCTTTTTCCTTCTTTAAAAAATAAATATACTAGATATTTGAATGGCATCTTGCCCAAAAGAAACAAACTGAAAGGCAACAGAAAATGTTGAGGACTACAAAATTTATCAATAATTCTTCATATTCCAAATATCTTAAACAATAAAACCTGTTTTTACTTCGAGTCCAAAATATTAAATCGCTGTGAACAGTCATGGTGCTGCTAACCCAATAGCCTAAACAATAACATTAGGTCACATGATTCAAGGCATCTAATCGAGAAAACCTTTGAAAAGAATTTCACTGGAGGTCCCACAAAATGCAGATGATGGATTCCTGATGTAAAGTCAGCATAAGATAATAGTGTGGTGCCAAGTGAAAATATGGGATCCAATGCTGGTGCACGATAAAGGAACATATTCATAAGCATGTACTGGCTGTGGTTTTACATCGTTCATGTAATGAACTGTTTTTATTTTTCCTATGACTAGGAGAATAATCAACAGGGGTGTTTATGTGGCCACAAACAATAAGATACATCAGCACAGTAGTTGAGCATTGCAAACTATCCATTTGTGGCTTAAATATCTCAGATATTTCATAATATATAAAATAATACCCCAAAATTCATGTAAAACAGAATTTTTGTCTTTATTTCAGGTCAAAGAATATGCTGCAAGGATGACCAGCATACAACTGGGCCAGGTACATATGATTCCAATGGTTTCATATATTCCAGTTTGGCTGGATGTCTTCACACTGAACAGAAAGATGATGTGGTAAGAAGGTCAATATATTATTGTATCAGTATACCATACCGTTATGCTACAGCTACTAACTTTAGGTGAAAACATAACTAAGGAACTAGCCATCTTGGCTCTTGGTTCTTTCTTGGTTTCAGAAATATGAGTAAAACAAGTAGAGATCTGTCCTTCCATCTGTCCATACATTAGTCCTTCCATCCTTCATGTCCTTGATATTCTAGGTTGCACATGTTACATCTGAGACTTATTATGAACATCAGCTTATGCATTTCTTTTTAAATTATTTATGTATGTGATTATTACTTGGAGCCGTGTTAGTCTCTTAATACTAAAAAATTAAATAAGCACCTTAAAGTCTAACTGAAGGAATGGAATAAATACCACAAGCTTTCGTAGACTATCAGTCAACTTCTTCAGTTGTGTAAAGTGGAACATAAGCTATGGCTTATATACTAGTTTAGGATGAAAACAGTTCATTAGGAAGTAGAATTGGGTAGGCATGATGCTGTGTAAGACTAAATAGAAGGATGGGTGAATAAACTTCATTACATTGTTGAAAGGTGCACAGAGAGGCATTGTGATATACAAGATTGTCTGTCTCTGTAAAGTTACGTTTCCATTCGTACAGATTCAAAGAGAGCAACTTTTAAATCTTGAATTGAATGGTCTAGTTGATTAAAATGAGCTCCAACTGGGCGATCACAGTTGTTATTTTGAAATTTATGATTGTTCATTCGTTTTTAAGTGTCTGGCCGGTTTGTCCGATATTTATTGCTGAGGAGCACTTATGACAAGTTATAGCATAAATCACATTTTCACAGGTGCAGCTAAAGCCTAAAGGCCCAGTGATCTGTATAATGGCTTGATTGGTTACAGTGATTGTAGTTTCTATATTGATGTGGGGAGCATAGCTGACAGCGGGGTTGATTACAGGGGAGAGTTTCAGTTTGGCGATGAGTTTTGGTGAGGTTGCTGCTGACAAGTCAACGTCTGAGCTTTGGAGGTTGTCAAAATAAATTACTTTTACTGGTTTTTCGCATTCTTGTATTATTGGATGCAGACTGTTGATTGTCTTTTGAAGTCGGTTGAGTTGTGTGTTGTATGTTAAAGTAAGTGGTATCCTATCTGATGGTTGCTTAGTATTTTACACTAATAGGTTCTGTCCAGGGATTATGGCTGCTTTTTCATTTTGTTTTTTAATGTCTTTGGACTTGTAGTTCAGCTTAAGGAATGCCTGATTTCTCTGGAGGTCTTGGGATTCTCAATAGATTTTTTTATATCGTTTGGCCTGACTGTTGATGTTAAATTTGGTAATGTGTTTAGGATGTCATCAAAGCCATTTATCATGTTTATGTGTGTGCAAAACAATAATTATTTGATTTAAAAAAAAAAGTGGTTAAAATTAGCATCTCCTTAAAGGACTAAGAAATATATATTTACAACACTGTGTAAGTGAATACAAATTATTGTTTACATTGTTGATTGCTTATCTTATTTGACCTATTGTAATCCTTTGGAGTTAATCTTCTTTTTGCAGAAACTAATTGAGGTTCGGGCAATTGTGAACAACAACATAGTGCCCTCAGTTGACAGTATTGTTACTGCAAGGGTAAGCTCAGATAGGTTTACATTAATTCAGTTTGTAGTTATAATTATTCAGGTAACTACAGTTGAGATATACTAATTAAAATGAAAGTGATTCTAGTCTTAACTCCATCTTAAATGCCAAATGCTCAAAATTTGCTATTTTGTTAATATTGTTATTTCACGAAGTTGAAATATTTAGTGATCTTTATCTTAGAGAAAACCCGATATAAATAGTTGAATAAGAAGACTGTTAACTTGCATGATAAAATTTGACTTCAAACAGTGGTGTTTTGACAATCAATTTATTAAATTGTGAATGTAAAATGTATTGAGAACGTTAGTTGGCTGTGATCATAAATACAATTTAGCTCTTTTCTTTGCTTTTATTTTTCGCAGTACCGTACTTGGGGAATTGCCTACTCCTCGCCTAATACCATAGCTACATTAATTCATCTTAACATTTAGAACTAAAAAAAAAAAGGTTGCTCAGATTTTTAATATCTTCTGTTTTCATTTTCGCTTTATAAGAAGTCGAAATTTCACTGTTTTGACCCATTTTTTGTAAGGTGTTTCAACGTGCAATAAAGTATTATTGCAAGAAGACTAATACAAATCAGAAGAAAACTGAATGACCGTTTCTTGGTTCATTAGACATACTATAAGTTGTTTTAAAATAGTATGGTTGACATAAATGGTGTAAAAAAAGTAGCAATTTGAAACAGAGGTACTTGTTAGTTGTAGCTGTAATCAATCTGTTGACGGTCATAGTAGCCTTAAGGACACTTGCCCTGCATCTGTAGGGCAATAGGTCATTTTGTGTCATCTGACTGTTGGTGGCCGATATAATAAATTTGAGATTTCCAATGACTACTATTAGTATTTTGAAACAGAAGTTCCATACTCTTACACAAATAATTGAAATGTTAATGTTTATTTGAAAATAAATAAAAAATTGTTTGTTTTTGCAGGTGTCAAGTGTTAACCCGAGATTTTGTAAATGTTCAATAATAGCAGTAGAGAGGACCTACCTGAGAGAACCATTCAGAGGAGTTCTTAGGTGTGTATATATATTCAGAAGATAAGATTATCCTGTTGTTGACGTGTAACTTAGGCCAATACAGTTGCTGACAGTAAGATAATACAGTGAATTCGACACCTCAGTATACCAAAATCTTATTTAAATTGACATTATTAATTGGTCGGCTTTCTATCTTTTTATGTTAAAAGTATTGTGTAAACTGACATATTTGTCTAAACTGACATATTTGACTAAACCGACTATTTTTCCGTGACCTGTGGCATGTCAGTTTACACAGGTTTCAATGTAAGACTTTTTATGTCTGATTTTTCAACACAGTTTATAACGTAAACTGCAAGAAGCGCTTTGATAAATATTAATGTGATTTCTTTGGAGACCTGACAGCCAGGTGTATGTATTTATTGCAAAGAGCCCCACAGTTGTACTGGTATGTATTTAATCGACTTATTAAGCGTAGTGTTAATATTTGTCAGGAAAGAAGATGTGCGGGCCACTGAGAAAGATAAGGTAAGAAAACCACCAGCTTTGGTCGTTTAACTGTTAACATGTAAGTCACTAAACTTTCAAGTGCTAACAATTTCTTCATTACTACATTGTTTGATTTTCTAAATGACTAAGGTTTTTTTTGTCAATAATTAGGGCTAGTATCCGATGGTTTGTATCAGTGTTTCTTGAACTCTGGACTTTTTTTGTATGCTTTTTTTAACAATTTCACAGCGCTACTGTTGCTGTACTACTTTAAATTGCTGTCTTCACATTGTTATATGCAGTCTTTCGCCCCGTTGAGCTTAGCGTCCATGAAAGTTTGACATTCCCGCTCACACCTCAATATATTTTTTTGTGGAATATTGCATAATATGATCAATAGATAAAAAGTACAGCCTCTGGTTACATAGCGTCCAGCTCTTGTTGTCTTATGTTGGACTCCATGACAATCAAGCTAGAAGATCAGGATTGAAAGTTTGATCGGAGCTGACAAATCGTCACGTATCCCACATTGAACTTATTGTCTCTATCTACGTTGTGGGTGGTTGGGTGGGAGACTGGTGCTCTCTGAGCTAAGGGACATCATGAGGCGGATTTCGTGTGGTGTCCTGTTTTTTGTCCTGTAAATGTTTTGTGGTGTTTTACTGTGTTGCTGGCTGAAGGTTGTTTCCTCAACCTGTTGCGCAGGAACCCTGTCAAATGGGTGAAAGTACAGAGTAAAACCCCAATCAATTATTCAATCAAAAAATCTTTTTTCTTCATGTCAGAAAATGCTTCATCTGATGTACACTTACAACACTTATATCTTTTTAGGTGGAAATGTATAAGAGTTTTCGTCCAGGAGATATTATACTTGGAAGAGTTGTATCCTTTTTAAACCTTTGCTCAAAACAATTAAAATGTAGAAAACATAGGATGTTGTTGTACCTGTAAAGATTCCTATGTCTGGTTTTATGACCAATATCACTGTTGTTCAGTACTTAACTATGATGCAGACTTCCTGAATAGAATGGGTAATTTGTAGATAATATTGTAAACTGTAAAAAAAAAACCAACAGAATAGTCTACTGTTCCACAGTTAGGCTAAGGAAATTGGATTTTACAATATATATAAAATGGTCTATCTACAATTGTTCATTAATTATTGTTGGTGGGTGAACTCAAATTAATTAAATCATGCATTTAAATGTCAAGTCGCTTGTGTTGATAGGTTTAACCCTTGTAAAAGAGACACTGCAGTCAGATAAGGGAAATAACAGTAGAACAGTGTCAAGACCAAGCGAGTGAAGACACGATTAGACTTTTCAAAGTTAACAGATTTTGTCATGATGTCTAATGAAGTAACTATGAAATGACACCTAAGATTATTCAAGTGATTAGGAGTCTGTGCTGTAGACATTATTATATTTACAAAACAACCTTATGTAAAGTCTTTAACCTGACCCAGCTATCTCTGGGAGATGCCTTCTCATATCTCCTGACAACTTCAGAAAATGAACTTGGCGTTGTTGTCGCAAGAAGTGAAGCTGGTAAGTAGGAGGGTCAAAAGAAATTGCTTGTTCAAATTTAGATGCTGTGCCTGTTAGAATATATGCATGGTAATATTACCAGGTCAATAATAGCGTCATACGGTAACTTATTGCTTATAAATATTACTTTTTATAACTATATTGTTTATGCGTCACTTTTTAAGAGTACCTTCATGGGGTTGCAACTGACATCTCTAAAAAGAGCAGATCACCTCGCATGTGGTTGGTTGCGAGCCTCCTGTTTCCGTTGTGTGTACAATGTTTTATGAAACACCCCTCTGGTGCTCGCAGAGCTAAGGGGCATCCTGAAGCTGATTTGTTGTGGGTCCTGTTTTTGCTGTGGTGTCTTCTGAAAAGCCAGCATCATTTATGGTGGTTTCTTCTGCATAAATTGTGCAAATAAGCTATGTGTAAATTTTTTGGGTCCTAGCCATATCTTGGTTAATATTTACCTTAGGCTTTTGGAAATTGGATTGTCGCAAGAATGTCTCCATATGAAGTGGAACAAAGAAAAAATTTGTTTGAATTAAAGAAACTGTTGCATAAATTATGCTGCAAATAAGCTGTGTTAATTCATAAACAACATTCTTCACTGTATTGAGATATGCAACGTAAAACATTTTAATGCTATTTATACACATTTCTAGGTAAATTATGCAAATTAGTTACCCATCCAAATTGGTTCTCCAAGCAGAATCTAAGATCTTCGTCGGGACTGTATCTCGGTTTCTATAGGCTTTTACAAAAATGCCACGTAGATTATTCAATAAGCTGTGTGATAGTGGATTTATGAAATTTTAATCCTGCCAAGTGTAGATATTCGAGGGGGGATACTGTCAAGCAATCTCATATTCCCGTTTCTCTTGTTTGGTAATTTAACTGGCTGGTTATATAAATATGAAAGTCCTGCCGACTCTCTACTCTACTGAAGATAGTTTGCAAAGAAGAAATATATTTAACCAGTTTTTACCTGCTATATAGCATGAATAGTTAGTTTTTGTCCAGTTTTATCAAGAGACAGGAGCAATGCAAGGGCCAAATAGGGCCAGCTGTAATCTTGTTATTTATTACCTGACTGTTGTTCTGTTCACAGGTTATACAATGCTACCAATCAGTTGGTGTGAGATGCAGTGTCCAAAAACATTTATTAAAGAAAATAGAAAAGTGGCCAAAGTTCAGCCAGAGTTTATCATCAGTGATCAAACTTAATCCGTCATTTAGAATCACTTTTACTGTCTCATTTTTATTTTATGTGAATAAATTACTATACATGTATATCTAAAATAACAAAAGACTTGATGTATTAGTTTAATATCATATCTTCATTTCAATTTTACTTGACAGATAGATTGGTGTTTAACACCAAGCACTTTAATATTTCACTTATTTGCTGTATTTCACTTATTTGCTGTATTTCACTTATTTAGTGTTTTTCACTTACCGGTATTTGCGGTATTTCACTTATTTTTTATTTCAAAAATAAAAAAGAAACAAACGTAAAAGTGTAATTTCTTTTTACCTAGTCACAGGACTGTATCACTATGTATATTTGCTTTTCATGCAACCTATATGAGAGGTTTGGTCTTTCCCAACTACAGTGGCATGGTCCTATTACCACTTCATATTACCCTTGTGAGGGAGCCCCCTGTGCCCTGGTGCTTTCTGAGCTAAGGGGGCATCAGTAAGCTGATTTGTTGTGGTGTCCCCTTTTCGTTCTGTAAATGTATTTGGCGTCATCTGTTTTGCTTGTGTGATTTACCTTTACTTTCCTTGACCGATTGGGCTGGCATGCCGTCATAGTAATGAAGTAACATTAAGTACGACATAACCCCAATCAATCATTACCCTTACAGAGAGACTGATAATAAACTGGTTTCAACTACTCATTCATATAGGCCTGAAGCATAATGGGTCTTTACACTTTGTTTATGTTGAATTTATCATGTTATTGTTAACATGTGCTTGACAATCAAAAGGGAAGAAGGACAGATGGCATTTCTAATACCATGTACCTATATAGATACGGGTATATACTAGTAAAGTGAGTACAGGTAAACAAACTTCTGAGTCCTCTGAC
The DNA here is from genome assembly GCA_032466195.1 of Katharina tunicata. Classification (NCBI taxonomy): domain Eukaryota; kingdom Metazoa; phylum Mollusca; class Polyplacophora; order Chitonida; family Mopaliidae; genus Katharina; species Katharina tunicata. The sequence continues at coordinate 782 of JAVFBZ010197384.1, read as the reverse complement.
TAAGGGTAGTATGTTTCCAGATTATATTCATGCAGTCATGCTCACATGTAGCACTGGAGGAAACTTATCTTTCCAACAGAGATTACACTGAAGTGACTTCACTTTTCTGGTTGTGTTGGAGTAGCCATCTTCTGTTGGAATACACTTATAATTCTTATAAGTGAAACACCAATCAATCAATCAGATATTCCAAATATCTGTGATATATAACTGTCTTGATGTAACAGTCTAGGTCTTATTGTTCTATCTGTAATCATATCTATAATGGTTCCTCTGTTATTGACTATATTGATAAATGAACAGAAATCTACATTTTCTTGTCTAATTTTATAGCATAGATTAGATTAGAATGATGATGATCGATATGCAAGAAACTTGAATTTACTTGCCCGTTACTACACAAGAAAGCTGAATATGGTGTGACTGTCTCTTGCATACATTAGTTTCTGTAATTGTTTTTTTGGGCATGGTGCTTAAGGTTGTTTCACTCACATTAGAGCATGTGGAAAGCCCTAGTAGAAGAAGGAAATCAAGTTAACTGACACTGGCCAGGCAAAAAACAACACAGAACACTGCAACACATCGCCTCCAAGTCCAAACCTTTTAAAACACCAGAAAACCAGGATGTAGTGTCCCCTTGAAGTCTTAACTGGAAATCAGAAGTCTGACTGTCCCCTAAGTCTTAACTGGATCCCTTGAAATCAGAAGTCTGACTGTCCCCTGAATATATTACAAACCTGAGCATTATGCCGATTGGAAATCAGTAGTCTGACTATCCCCAG
>JAVFBZ010197373.1:0-14038 GCA_032466195.1 Katharina tunicata | reverse complement strand
TTTATCTGAGATGTTATTTGTCTTTCTGGTTATACAAGGTGGACTAAAGTGTTTATCTGAGATGTTATTTGTCTTTCTGGTTATACAAGGTGGACTAAAGTGTTTATCTGAGATGTTATTTGTCTTTCAGAAGAACACTTACCGTATATTATCCATTAATTGATCAACTTTACGCAGAAAATTCAATTATTAGAATTAGAGGCTGCAATTATATTGTGAGTATCAATCCCAGGGATATCATTCAAATGCCAATCATGCATGCGATAGTTCTATTCTTTAATTAATCTAACTTCACGTACTTATATCAAAGGAAGCAATTGTAATTTTCTAACAGCTTTGCCGTTAAAACACATCTTAAACATTCGCCCACATTCCCAAATATTTACTGATAAACAAAGCAAAAAAATAGTTGAAATTAATTTCATGATTTATTTCCTACAACATCAATTATTTTACTTTTGCGTTTGACATCGGATACTTTACCGCGACGTTAATGGGAGAAATAAATTTCCGTTCCCTGCAGAAATACAACATTGTAATGACGCCTCAAAATGAATCGATAATGGAAAGAAAAAAACGGGCGTGATTTCCAATTAAGTAACATTATACTTGTGTTCTTACAATTTGCGAATCTTGATCTGCAAATAAATATTTAATTATGTTTACAGTTAAGAGAGAAGGAAAAGAAATCGGAGCACTTGAATTTTGTTTTTCGCTCTACAAGGAAATGAATCTCAATCAATCTCTTGACATGTATTTGATCATTTCCATTTAATTCCCAGTCTCAAGATAACATGTTATCTCATTTAATCGTATTATTTCACCAATTAACTTTGTGTAATGATACATAGTCTGGCACTCAGCACATAGGACAAACAAGGCTCAAAATACGGAAAACGTTCAATATGCACAGGTCATCAAGACATTTGAATTTCTTCCATCACACTGATTTTGAGTAGCCAATATATGGAACACAACCCCAAAGTGACCATCCTTATAATTTAGCCCCACTCGTTGCACCCTCTTCCAATGTTGAACTTGTGCTGCTCGAACAAGATGTCACCGTGCAGATTGATAAATTTCGCACCGCATCTCGTGTTAAAGCTCTATCTTTGTTTACCGATTTGTACCAATCGTGTAAAGGTTAACAAACAATGTGATATAATACAACAAATGGATAAATTTGCTGAATGTGAGCTGTATAGCAATGTAATAAATGCGAATGTTTGTTAAAATAACAATAGTAAGCCTATAAGTCACGTCATGTGATGAGGGAGATTCCATGAGATTCATTTCAGTTCCGGGTACAAGCTACTTTTTTATAGATATAACATTCAAAAGTTGAAAATATGACAACTGTCCCGTCCAGTCATATAACTGAACATAAAAAAAGAAAAACTATTCTGAAAGAGCGACCGCCAGAGTTTCCGGGATGTACCCGGAAGTCAAGTAGAAGCAAACGAGACTTACAGAGCCTATTGGAATCCGGAGAGTGTTATCAGTGTTAACAGATAACTACTTTCAGTAATTACCATCCTTAATTTGTATAACCGGTGTAATATATTGGAGCCTAGCGATTTCCATGCTTATTTTAAATGAAAGTCACACAGGTTCAGCAGTATATTGTTGGTAATTTAAAGCTCATAATATCTACTTCATCTACTGATTTAAAGGTAGACTTATATGGGCGGTTGCCTGAGATAATGATAAAATCATTCTGAACGAGGTAATGGTAACACGTACGGATGTTCCCACTAATAATCTAGCCATTGATTTAACATTATGGTATGGTAACTGAGGCACGGTAGAGACATGTTCAGTTAGTCAAGAGTCGCCTAGCAGCAATGATTGTGTTCCCAAACTGATCGTCATTTGGTATTTGGCTTTGTTTCCGAAGGGGTCTTGCATGGAACAAAATTTAATATAGATAAATGCAATGTTTTAGTTGATGTTTTTTCTTAATTTCCAGTTATAGTAAGTGTGATGCTAAATTAGTTTAAAATGGAAAACTCGAAGTATGAAATAGTTTGACAACATTTTGTTTTCAATAATTATTTTACAATTTAAGAGCCGAAGCAAGCTCTAAGAAAATCAAATGATTCTTCAATAGGGGAAGATGAATTGATTGTGTTATTCAATTTGCTAAAGAATATGTTCAAATGTTATACATATATTTTCAATACTTTATGTACTGAAGGCCAGTCACAAGAACCCATCTCTCCTTTTACCTTAAAGACGCAAACATCAGAGCTGTGCATGGTTTATTCTTGACTTTAAAGTTTTCATATCAAAGATAAAATTATTGATTTGTCCAGAGGGGCTTAGGAAAAGCTAGAAGTAATACTGAGGACCCCAATAAGAAGTTCTATGTAAAGTGAGGAATGTAACCTGGCGGTATTTCTTGGCATATTGGGGGAAAGTTTGGCTGGCTGCATGATTTTTTTTTTATCGTTTTTGGCGTTATATATGAGATAGTCTTAACACATTGGCTTCGTTATTACTCTGTGTCAAAAAGTGTTCAATCTTATGAGAGGTGTATGTGGAAAGCCCACGGCAAATAGCCACTGAATATATTTGATCTACTGGACAGCTAAAAACAATAAAGTTATAACAAAACTCTGAAAAGACAAACTTTGACATTCTCCATATTTCCACTTTAATTAGGTAATCAGGCGAATAGCGGGAAAGGAGGCGAAACAGTTTATATATTTATGCCTCCTCCGGGACAGGACCATCTATCTTACCGGCTGAGCAGCAAAGGCTTACAGCAGAACGAATACAACTCTTTATCCAAGTAAAGGCTACAGGATCTTTCGCTACAGGAAGCACTGATACTGGGACCGAGGTTCTTGCACTCAAATCAGCCTTTTACGTTATAAAGCTACGTGCAAACACAGCCTCTTTCCGCTTTCACTATATCCAGTTTTCAGTTCAAGTCTGATAACAACATTCTCAAACACTGTGGAATGTATCGTTGAAAGATCTGTGGGGTCGAAAATGATTGTTTAATGAGGAGACTTCACAGCTTAGCACTTTATAAAGTTGGTAAATCGCTTAATTTGTGTAACTTCATGTGTGCACAAATCGCTACGTAAATGGAGTCCGAGTAAAAAACTCCCACGGTCTGGCAAAATCCAAAATAAACAAGATAGATATAAACCCGTCGGAGTTCTCTTTAACATAACTAAAAAAAACATTGATGTGTTGAAATTTTCTTCAAGATATTCCATACCAGATATTTTAACGAAGCGGTCTGTTAAAGTACACCGTGTTATGTGTTCTCTGGTGCTACAGAGGGGGGGGGACTAGAACGACGAATTCGCGATAAAAAGGGACTCTTGGAGACAATATCAAGGTAGCATACTTCTTTGATTACTTTTTGGTTGATGTTTAACACTGTGCTCTATGGTATTAAGTTATATCTTGGTTGTTTAATTGAACAGTAAAAATCGTTGCTATAAACACCACCATGAAATTGCAAAATGTCATGCACTGGCAGAGTATAAACTGACACAGTTCCGAATGGTCTAGTACATGGTAAAAGGGCATAACGGATACTCATCAGTTGGAGTCTGTTTTGACATAATAGTAAATATTGATGTCTCGAACATGGTGTTGTTGAGACAAAACTTTTACAGCATATTTATAAGTCACCAAAGACTATTCCAAGCCACAGTTGACCAAACCTTGAAATCAGTTTCACGGTCCTTTTTCATTACCAATTTGAAAGCCATTTCAAGATACCAAGTGATACAATTGAAGTAAGCTAATTCAACCATGTAAAAACAAAACAGTGATTTTAATCGATTTCGACAACGTAATAGGTGATAAATTATCCTTAAGTGATGTAACACTGATCACTATTGTTAAAAACAAACGCAATTAGTTGACCTACATTCCTGTGAAATTCACATCGCAATCAGGAAATGGCCTCATTTGTCTATTATTTTTCCTCCGGTTGATTGGACAGTGACGTCTTTGGAAGGACACACACATCCAATTATATGGTCACTCCGAATCAACCAATCAACTAATGGGCTGCTATTTGTCGATCAGAAATTGTATCCCAATGCCGTTGCCTGCCTGTTCCATGACAGTGCTCGTTTGAATTTGCCCAAGGACGAAACAAATTACAAACTGCAATCCATTTTAGTATTATACCAAAATGGAACAAGTTAAGATTAAAAGGTACATCATCACAACAAAGTGTGTAATACAGCTGCTGGAACAACGCTTTGAGAAAAACGTGACAGGTTCGGGATAAAACACGGTTTTCTTTACCCGCTCGAGTTGTGCGTACTCTGTAATTAACACAAGATTGTCAGTGCTGAAAGGCCTTAGAGCTGAGAATGTTGACGTCGGTCTAACCATTGACGAGAGGAACAGATATGGTCGGATTTATAAGTGGACAACCTCCAATACCTCACATACCAGACAGCTATACCCCACCTCCCCCGACTAAGGAATTTCTGTATTATCAAATTAGTAGTATTATTAAAAAGAATTGACAAATTGTGTTAGGGCATCAGAAGAAAAAAAATCCCCCCAAAAATTATTATCGTGCAATTTCATTTCTAGTTTGTGCGGTCCCATTAAGGTCGTCATCCGGCCTTGGATATCAATACATCAACAGTCTCAAAACCAATGTTCTGAAGTTTCTACACAGGCGACCTCATTTATACGTCGAACAGTATTCCTCTAGAAATAATATGGTGTACATTTCAGCTATGACGAACTGTTAATGGTTGCTAAATCAATACGAACGGGATAACATAAATACGATAAGATGCTGAGTTAGTGTACGTGTCATTTGATTTGTATAAGGTAGCTTGGTAAAGAGAGAAAATGTCAATAATCGGAAAAGGGTATGGATACCATAGTGCCTGACATACATCCACTCTTCGCAGTGTATTTTGTCATGTGATTTTCAGGGGTTTTTTTGTCGACTACATAAAGACGTCATTTTAATTATAAAGATTCAAGGAGAATGTAATATGTAATATGTAATACAATATAACACCTGTCTATGGCCGCCTTTTTTAGTCGACTTAAATGTCATCTTAACGGCAAAGAGAATATATTCTAAGAAGGTAGAAATCTATAATATCTCACCTGGTTAAAAAGTCGGCTTTTATTTTGTATCTACAATGTGTAACAATCGCTTGTTATTAGTTCAAGTGAGCACATAATATGATATTCTTTGTAAGTGTGGGTTTTCGTATTTCGCAGAGACATTTTTTCATGATCAAGTTATTATCTTGTAATTGGTTTTGCAAAGCAGTCGTGGCTTATATAAACGAGCATACATTATAACCGACACACAGCCAAATATATATATAACATCACCCTGGATAGCCGGATATTCCACATTGACAGTTACGGTAAATATGTGTAGTTTTAACATATGCGCTGAAGTGGGTACAACAAATCTAAAACGAACTTTTCACTTAGGTTCCATTTAACTGATCAACTTTTACTTATTTCTGACATAAACAATCAGCAAGGTCACATAAGTTGGGGAGCAATCCATAAATGGGAATCAAATATGTCTGATAATAGAATTTTATCTCCATTTTCGGGTTATAGAGAGACGCCAATATCGTGTACAGCATGCTTTTAAGTAAGCTTATACGGATATGACTGATGTTATTAGATAAATTGACAGATGGATACAATGGATCTGGCTACGAAAATAGTTATATAAGGATACGTATTAACGTCTCTTATTCTATGTTCTACATCGGTAAGAAAAATAATTATTATTTTTGTCAAATTAGGAAGGCAATCGAAATACTTTTATTACAGAAATGAGATGATCCAAGTTAATGTTCCCACCCACTGAATGAACTGCATTTATAGCTACAATACAATGACTCAAATCGTAACACGAATTTCATGTTGTTGACTACCATCAGTTCATGTTTTCTCCATAAACTTCTGCTTTTTGTAAACAAAATATTTACAGGTAACGTAATAAATCCACTCAGCTCCTGCTTTAAGAACAAGTTAACACCAACCTGCCAAGGTCTACTTAAGTCGATAAAATACATTATTATTTGACTTCATGGTTATATGATTCTTTCTAGTCATTTGTTGTCATATATACAGTACCTCGGCCTTTGACCTCGGTCTATATCAACTTCTGGGGATCTGTATTGCTCTGTATTGACCTTCTCAAAAGGCCATAACTGTATAGCTTATTGCTGAAACTACATTTATAAACAAAATATACCTCAAATCTGTTATACAATTTATGTTGTCAAATATGCCCTGCATGACCTACATCTAGGCCTTGTATGGGTTTGAGTTGGCGGACGTCAACCTACAGGTGATGCCACCTGTTCGAAAATTCGGTTTCAATACTTAATGCATCTTTTGTTTTTCATATTTTATAAGAACTCTTATTTCACAAATACTGTTGTAAGCAATTGTTTAGTTCGGCACGCGGGTGGTTGGCGAGAACTTTCTGATTCCCTGGTGCTCTCGGAGCTACGGAGCACTGGGCCACGTATACCTCTACTATTAATATATATCTTAAAGGTATGTTTCACAGCGAATATAATCCGAGATATTTATTTTTCGACCAGTCTGGGGAGCATATCATGCACTACCGAGGTCTATTCAGAAATAGCGTACATTGTGTTTAATCTGGATATGAGGCCACGTGTGGGGAGACTAAAACATCTACTTATTAGAACGGAGACCAACGTTAATCTCCCGTGTTGGGTTCACACATATCCGGATAAGGATACTTAGGATTTATATTTCTGGACAATCCCCTAAATACTCTCTCGAGGATTGACCGTCGAGAGCACTTGGTCTACTCTACCGGAAAAAAAGACGACCAAGGGATTGTAAATCCGAACAAGACACTGATTCCTTCTCACAAGAGTAGATCAGTCGTTTCTTAAAATATTTCAACCTCTAAACTATGCAGACATAAGGATATCAATTCTCAATATGAAGTATGGCGCTTTAACTACACCTCCATTAAAGCAAGGCCGTTTGAGAAGCTTTCTCGCGTGGCTATATTCACAGGAAACGTTGAAGTATAACCACATAATGTTACATTTAATATACAGGGGAGAATTCAACTCTAATTAAATGGTGGTTTATTTAAGTCTTGTTAAACCATTGTTCTGATCATTGCGTATAGCGATTGTATATTTCCATATAATTTAGTTTTGTAATATCTCAACTAATAATACCCTGATATGAATTACTTTTGTTTCTATTGAACGATTTCGATTGTCCAATATATAAAATTTCAGTCACAGGGAATCAAAGTTGTTATAAGTATTTATTACTTCATACTGTAAATCTCCACCATTAATGTTGATCTTGTCTAATTAAAACGGGAAACAAGGAGTCGGCAACTTGAGGACAGTGTCATGGAGTACAGTTGTCACATTCATATTTAACATCTAGTATGTTTTACCTGGATAACATGTAGAGCGTGGGAAGACTAAAACATCAGCCTACCAGTGTCCCATCTATTATCTCCCTTGAGGGATTCAGCGCTATCCAGATTAAGATATAAAGGATTCAAAGTTGTAGATAAACATCTAAACACTCTCTTATCACCTGTTCTTGTAGAGAACTGTATCTGACTTACAAAAGACTATACAAAAATGTTATCATCAATTGAGAAAGACGTCCAACCCTTCTTTAGGTGTTTCAGAAAGCTTACAAATTATGCAAAAATGGGGAAAATATTTGCTGAATATGAAGTATAACTCCTTATATAATCAGCAACTATATCGTACTTATTTTAGAAGCATTCCCACTTGGCCATATTTGAACGAAAATTACACTCCTTGTGTGTGTAAAGTGTGGAGCGCATGAGTATAATGAACAGACCAGCTGCGAAAGTAACTTGATTTGGATGTTACTGGTACTATGCCAGACATGAAGTTATCATCCAATTGGCCAGACATAGCTATTCTGGACATATTAAGCATATTATGCCGAATTGGTTGGCAATCTTGTTACGTTTTTGTGTTTAGGATATTTCCGGTTAGACGAGACTCAGCAATATACATTTAACTTGTTTTAGAGGCATATAGAAGTTGAGGTACTAAATATAACACAAGGCTTTATGGATGACAACTTCTGGTTTATTAGTTTGCAACGTTTCGATGTCTATTCTAACATCGTTTTCAAGCGTTGCAAACTAATAAACCAGAAGTTGTCATCCATAAAGCCTTGTGTTATAAATATACATTTACATATACATTATATAAACTTAATATACATACATCCTTTTAGGCCGTTTGAAATTGAAGAACACAATTTTGAATGTAGTAAATGATCTAAATGTGATGACCATTAAAGGTTAAGCAGTGGCAAAGGCCTTCAAAATGGTTAAAAGTGCATAGTCATGTATGTACAAAAGGATTTTATCGATTTATATTTACTTTTGTACGTGTCTCAGACAACAAGAAGAATATCATTAAGCTAACATCAAAAAGGTATACGGGTATCAAGCCCTGGAAATAAAACATTAATTTACTAGATACCTTTGGGAAATTTGTTGGATGTTTAATTTGTAATTAATTTTAATAAAACATAGACTTTACGTCATTGTATGAGCATTAACTGAAGCGGACGTCATTTTGGCGACTTGATAAACCGTGGCAGCTATTAACGTACACCGTTTCATTAAGTGCTTTTAATTATTTACAAGATTTGTGGAAGAGACCGAATTCTGTATAATGTACACACTGAATTAGATGTGGACTTAAGTCATCAGCATATCGTTTTATATGATATACAAATGAGGCATATATAGCTTTTATTCGTGACCACAGATAGAGAAAGAGATCTTTGTAAATGCCACAGCTAATTGAGTTTATGTCTTTTACGCTTAATTGTTTTACCACCAGAAAAAACAATTGAGAACATTTTGGTTCCCAGACGACAGGTCTGTAATCAACATTGATCTTTCTAATTTGGAAATAAATCCTTACCAATGCATTGGCGAACATTGTAACATAACGAGCTATGTCTCATCGTGTTGCAATTGTTGCTTGATTGCAATGAAAAATCAGATTCTAACCGCTAGATAAAACATGTATGTCATGATTTTATTTAGAATGACTAAATTACAAAAATTATTTCCTTCCTCCAACGTATCAAATGTGGGTTGGGGATACACCTATCTTAAGTGGGCTATCTTAGTAATATATAGAGAACGGATGACTTTATTATTAAAATCAGAAAGAAAACTTTAACAAATAAGGGACAAGGACAACAGTAAATTGTAACATACAATGAAGTCAAAATTAGAAAAATCGAAAAATAATCCATCCACTGGCGAGAATAAAAGCTTGTGCTATCTCTAAATAGACATAAATATACACCTCGAAAATACTTGACCTTAAAGTGGTTGGTGAAATTAATTTTGTTGTCTTAAATTACATTGTTACATTGTGGCATTATACAGACAGTGCAGAAACAATTAGTAATGTTGTTAACCAACTTACTAACCGGCACTAACGGTTATGTAAGGCGATTTAATAGAATTTTAATTAAGACTGAAATAGATATGCGGATAATATGCTTTTAAAAATTTTAGAAGAGTGTTTCAATCTCTGAGCAGTTCTGGCGAGAGAATAATATGAAAAATTGCTTTTGTATAATGGTCTGTTGAAATCAAGCGTAGTTGTAATTATTCAATTGTGGGTAGAGGAATGTTTTACATTGGTTTGGAATTACTTGGGAGATAGTCTTGGTGGATAAATGACATATGTAAAGGTGAGAATGACATATTTATTCTGGAAAACTAGAAGCAAGATTTGTAATTTTGTGGATGCAGACTGGGTCTGTAAACTAGATAAAGTGGTGACACGGGTAGCGCGTTTTTAAGAGTGGTTTAAGTTAGTAACATAGGCATTGCTCCAGATGATGTAAATGTATGAAAGGTATGGATATATTGCTAAGTAGTGGAGTATAAAGAGTGGTTTTTGTTACTGGGACTTTTATATAGGTAATTAAGCTAATATCTCTATTTGAATAAAATGAATATAGGGTGGGCCAGTTTAAATAGTCCAAGAAATTTGAAATCACTAACTCGATTGTGTTCGATTCGTTATGCCTCAGTCACATTTGCTTTACGGCTAGGATACGGCGGCCGTAGGGCCCCGAAATCGACAGATACCTGCGGCGGCCGTAGGGATCGCCGTGGGATTATAGCGCGGTGTTATAACGTTTTTCATTTCTAGGTTCGCCGTAGCAATTTGACACGCCGTAGCCATGCTGTAGAGCGGTTCCACGGCGACCATACGTCGGGCGTACGGTGGCCTTGCGTTGGCCGTGCGGCTGCCCTAGTGTCTTATGAATTTCAATTGACTTTTGCCGACCCCCACAAAATTGGGTCGTCGGCAGGAATTCCAAGGGAACCCTATGGCAGCCTTAAGGCGGCCTTACGGTGCCCGTACGGTTGGCCTGCGGTATGTGGCACAACCTGTGGGCGACGCAAGGCCCACACACGGCTCCCGTACGCTCGCCACACGCTATCCGTACGGCCCCCGTGGCAGTCTGCGCCGTGTGTGGAGCAGGTATATATACCTTTTTTTTTATATGTATATTATAATTCTTACTGTCATATAGATTGGTGTATAGCGGTATCGTCAGTCTTGCCGCACGGTCGCCATATGGTCCCCCTGCGGCTACCTTGGTATTTGTCAAAAACCTACGGTAGCCGCAGGGACGTCCTAAGGCGGCCATGCGTCATCACTTCAAAGGCCGTACGGCAGCCGCAGGTTTTCTGTCTCCAAAAATTTAAAATACGCCGTGCGGCTACCCTAACACATGTGACTACTTTTGTAGGTGACCGTGGGAATGCTGCGACGGCCCTATAATTGCTATTGGACGTAGATATTTTAGACCTCAAGAAATTCGCGGCAAATGTGACTGAGGCATTACTTTTGTTTTGATAATAGATCGCCAGAATTTCTAAATCTATTTTGTATCATGTACAATTTGAGAATAACATCATTAACAAAACAAAACTCACCTCTTGCAATACAGATTAGCTTGGCTGGACTGGTCTTATATTCCCTGATAACTGATCCTGTTCCAAAGGCCTGTAAATAAACAAAGCACGCTTTAGGTTCATTTCATCTACCATCAACAGATAATGATCAACAGAAACAACATACATGTAAACTAGCTTTTCCAGCTAATCAATGAGCGCTTTCTGGAAATTCCAGACAATTTGATTGACTTTTGTTTTTTGGCTTGTAGAAACATCAATCAGTGAAAAAAGGGGTGAATGAGAACATCCAGAGTTCATTTGGAATTACAAAAGAAACTTTCAATACACATTCACAATTTCGATCTTTAAGAAGAGCTTAAGTAATCTCTTAACACTGTAATGACAATATTTACATCTTACCAATCATAAAGCTCGGGTGTTTTTGCTTTTGTTTCATCTGTTTTTTTGTCTTTTTAAAGCTTATTTGACAAATATATGAAAAAAGACAAGTTTAATAAACACATTTTAAAAAAACTGGAAATAAATCAATCCAGACTAGCCTTAGTATTGGCACTATAAAACTGTTTTACATGAACACAATCGCGACCCAAAGAAGGGTGGCTGTGTTGGACCCTCCTGTGCCCTGGTACTCTCCCAGCTAAGGGGCATCAGGAAGCTGATCTGTTTTGGTGTCCTGTTTTTTGTGTAATGTGGTGTCTTCTGTGTTGTCAGCGTCGTTAAGGGTGGTTTCCTACACCGATTGGGCAGTCACGCCTTCGTATGGGTAAAAAAAACTTATTTACGGCGTAAAACCCCAATCAAACAAACAAACAGAAATCAAGAACATCACATGGAAAACAGCTGTCAATGATGTCTGTGGCCCTTGAATCTATTTGGTAAATTCAACTTAACATGACCTGAAGGTCTATCGAAGTAATATCATTAATCTTATTCGGTAAGGAATAAATTTAAGGTCATTTCGATGGTCAGCAGCTTTCTATTATCCAGCTTGTATATATGCTAATTGAGAGTAGGGACTTCAATCAATCAACGAAGCAATTTGGGCGATTCAAATCCTTTTACACCACCTAATTTGAACCGAGGAACCTAAATCATTGTGCATTTTCGTGTGTCAGGTACAGATGATACTCAATGTCATTTGTAACCACATGAGGCATACAAACTGTAATATGTCCTCGCCGTCACTTGCAAAATATCTACGCGTACATGGGGAAGTGGTAGGAAACATTACTTATTTAACAAACAACATACATTTCTCCAAAGGTTTAAGATTTTACCTTTATCAAATTACTGCCATTCAGCCAAGCTCAACACTGAATACTGCAACAAGGAAATAACTCTACTGACAGTATATGCACATTAATATTGATATAGGGAGGGTTAGTTCCATACTTGCTGGAAGCATAAACATTTAATAGCTTAGGAGAAGAAATGAGAACAAAATCTCAGATGAGTTTGTTAATTGTATGTTATTTTGGACGAAAATGTGCTAAAATACAGTTAAGAATAATTACACAGGTAAACCACAGGCAGTAGAGAAACGTTTAAAGTAAATCCACCCGAAAATAGTCTTATGTAATGGAAATAAAACAACCGTGACACATGCACAGGATACGAAAATAACTATCAGGGACCCTTATCGATAAACGAAACGGAACAAAACCAAAAAATTTGTTGCATCAATCCTGTTAACTTCAGTTGAAAATGAATACCTTTTTTTTATTTGTACTCAGCTAGTGTCAAGTAAGTTAAAAGCAGATATGCCAATTGACACTTGCAAAATATCCAATCAACGAAGCTCGACGAATCCAAACCTTTTTATATACATGCATATATACAGTTCAGGAGCAAGTGACCTAAATATTCCCGTGTCTGTGTCCTTTTTGTACTGTTGCGAGCCAAGGTGACGTGCAGAGGACATTCTATACCAGTTGTATATATTAAAGGTAAACGCAAACAAATTGTCATTTCATTTACATACCCCTTGGGGGTTTTAGCTACGTAAAGTGGTACGAATAATTTACAATCTTCTCAGTTACGGATCATACAATGCGTCAAGCAAAAAATATTCGTCATTAACAATTTCTCTGAACATATATGATTTCACCATTATGACAGCGTTTCGCGTAACACAAATCTACGACTTGTAAATGGTTTCTACGACTTGTAAATGGTTTCTACGACTTGTAAATGGTTTCTACAGCTTTTGCCAATGGTTTCCATAGATTTTTTAAACAGTTAAAGGCCATCATAGTCTTCATCCAATTTCACCTATTAACTGGTACACTGTAGATATTGCGCGTCCAAAAGAGTTTGGTCGTATAAATGGGTTTTAATGGTATTGTCCCAGCTTGGTAAACTTCGGTCTTAGTGAACGGCACACACTCAGTGTTCTGTCATATTCACTTTTCCACACTTTTACTCACTGGTTCAATATTTAAACGGTGCACACATAGTCTATACTTTGTACGATGCCGACGATATTTCTTGAGGATCGGTTTTGTTAAATAATACTGTAGAGTAAAATGGTCTACCACATGTTTGTATAAACTGCTTAAATTTAGACCATAACTCTTGTATAGCATTATCACATAATACTCTTTTATAAGTAAGTAGGAAGAGACGAACGTTATTTACTAATTGGCTTAGCCAGACATCATTGAAACCATCAGACATGAGATCATTTTTTACAATTGTGAACCAAGTCATTTTTAAGGGACTATCTGTACATGAATGTAGCATTTCAATATAAATATGTCTAAGTAAGCAGTTGTTAGTTTCTACCAGTTTTGTCCAATATTTAACAATTCTATACTTTCTCTCAATACATAATTGGAGACAACCAAGTTAAACAAAATCATAGCATTTGATACTTATGTGGTACAGACAAAATGCGTTTACAGAAGTTGGTTTGGATGGCTTCTACATTTTTGCCGTGATGAAAGTCCCATGTCTTACAGCAATAATACAAAATTGGTGTGACGTAAGTATTAAATAATTGAATTTTAGTACACATATTAAAATCGTATCTACTCATTT
>JAVFBZ010197363.1:3067-14039 GCA_032466195.1 Katharina tunicata | reverse complement strand
ATTTGTTAACGTTATCAATTCAGTTGACACCAGATTGAGTGAGTTTTTATTCTGGTAATTGTTTCAATTGGGTTTTGAATGAACCGTCCCTTAGCAACATCATGTAACACCGTGTTATTTATGGAAAATCTATTGACCTGGTAAAGGTCTTGTTTACCAATGGTATGGACAGTATTTGTAACAATAACTGCTATGGGCTTACTTATATGCTTCACTGTGTCACCTTATATCCTGCACTGTGTCATGAAAATCATTTATTTAACAAGCGCTCATTGTTTTCATTGCTTAAGTGTATGTTATTTCATAAGCCATCACCAATGTACATACTATAGGTAGATCTATGATTACAGCCACAGACCACTTTGAACCGAGAAAGTTGATCCTTTCAATACAATTTCGTTATTTTAAAGTACTCGAAAACCCATATCACATAGCAAATCAAATATTTGTAACAATATCTTTACTTAAAAACAAACAGGACAAATGGAAACACTCTCTATATTAACAGTTAGCGCGATTTTTTCCGTATCCGCATCCGTACAAATGGAAACGCCGCTTAAACCAGTAACATACTGCCCTGAGCCAAATATTGAATTTTATAAATTAAACCAAAATGTTACCATGCTAACAATGATAGATGAGATTTTTTATATTAATAAAAAGTGATCACATACAAAACAGTCCTTTAAAATTGATATACTTGTTCACAATTGATTATACACAACAAGCTTTGATTTATATAAAATTAATGCGGTAATAAAGTATAATGCAGATCATCGTGATGACCTTACTGGGAGTATGATTACTCAAAAGTTTTTTTGGAATTACAATATTTGCGTCCGTTTTTGTTTGTTATTTGTCATCATTAGTCCAACCAGAGACTATCTATAATCTCTGGTCCGACTATTAGTACACTCGGGAGTTATCTAATGTACTGCCCACATCGACATTGAAATAACAAGAAATAATGCGAGGTTTAGCCGATTTGCTATTAATATGTACTTTGTCACTTTCCTGTTTAAGCTAGCGCATTGATTTTCTGTGTGTGCCTTTAAGTTTTCTATCTCTTCTGCAATGACAGAGCGTTTAAGTTTAGAAATTGACCAGCTTAAATTCATAATGTTTATCAAGCCAAAGCTTAAAAGCTTTCTGCGTACTCTCACTGACAATTGTTTGACATATTCACTGTTTTTGAAAGATTATTGCTTTTAAGCGTAAACGGTCATTGCGTTTTTTTTTTCTTTGCTGCTAAGTAAAGGTTTACCTTGACAGCAGAAACATTTCAGGAGAGTGTACTCAAATGTCTGTCCTCATTCCTGTTTGTTTTTTTGCTTGAGTATATAGTCAGATTTTTGTTATTTCCCGAATAATAAACACATTCGATGTAGATTCGCAGCATTTACTTGGATGGTTCTGCCTTTAGCCTCTGTAGCCTAGGCGGTAACATCACTCCCCCTGCTAGCCCCTGAGTCACAGGATCCAATCCTGGCGGAGGGCAGACATGCACAATTGTTTTTCTCTACAGTTATAAATATATTTATCACTCATTGCATTGTTTCTTTGTATTTATTGTAAAAGTGTGATCTTATTTTCTAACAGCACCATGATCGTAAGATGAAGGCCAGGAAGCGAGCGCTGAAAGAATTAAACACAACAGTACGACAACGACTAACAGATAACTCTAGATTGTCTAATCGTTTAGAGGAATTGAATGTTTCCTTGAATGAGAGAATCCACATAGATGAAGTGAATGGTAAGTAGGCTTATAGGCCAATATCACAAAAAGGCCATGTTGAAATCAAAGTGAAGTTATGGGCCCGTTTTACATAAGAGATGATCTGTCATTTCAATCTCAAAGTTATTTTCACTGCTGACTAGCAATCGGCAAGCGATTTTTGCCAAACGATTGCACCATACTGGTCTGACGTAACAACTAGAATGTCATTTAAATGCAAAAATTGGCTCTGCCCTCTTTCGTGGAATAGGCCTTTAGAACAATATCATCAAACCGCCATATTGAGATCAAAGTGATGCGATCTGCTTATTTGCAGCATCATAAAGTCAAAAAACCTGGGGTCCGATCTTAGCTTACGTTGAACGTAACTACCATGACAACTCAATGCCTCCAGTACTGGTCGCTATGGTATTTACGTTGAACGTAGCCTAAGATCGCTTTGTGAAACGGGCCCCTGCTACCTTAAGAGCATATGTCCTCACGTAATTTCTCAGCGCCACCTGCTCCGTGATATAGGTGTGGTCGAAGGCAGTTTTTGATCTATTTTGCCATTGAATTATTATCTTAATACCTTGTTTGATTGGTTTGTGTATGGTGTTGCATATGACATGAATCAAAAACCCCAAATAAACAATAAATCAGTTATACGGATTAAGGGCCGCACCTTGGCTCAGTTGGTTTGAGCATTGGACTGTTGCGTCCCCATCACTAAACCCGGTGTTGGTTCGAATCCCCCTACCAGGTATATATGGGAAGTTTTCCGGTAGCTGCAGATAACAGGGCGGTTTTTTTATGACGTTTCTTCCTGGTTTTCCGCCATACACCGACAGCGCAAAGTCGTAAAATACCCATAAAATAGCATTCTGCACATGGATTAAAACTCCCAAATGATTGTGTGTTTTTTGTGTTTTTTATTTCCATTTGAAAGCTCTAAATGCCATTTAAGGTTACTTTGAACTTACATAAGTTTGGCCGTTATTAAATTTCAGCGGACCAGAGGATGGACACAGGAACAGAAAAGCGGTACAGAGAAATCGTTCACAGACGGAAGTTAGTGGACCTAGCTAAGGCGCAGGCTCAAGAAGTGGCGGTACTTCGCGCTGAGGTGGAAAGACTTAGGATGCGAACATTCCCAGCTCTGGTACAAGTCGAGCGATAAACTCAACCTACGAAAACGAAAAAACTCAGTGTTTAATGAGCTATAGTTCATTGTTAGACAATATTTGATATATCTGATATGTGATCAATTTAATTGCAAAATTTACCTATGTTAGATATAAATTAGTTTTGGAAGTACAGCTTTCTGACAGTAGCAGTTGATTTGTTCATCAAATAGCATAATATCTATCCAGTAGAACAAACGAATAACTGTTATACTTCTTTGAAAATTGTTTTTCCACTTTTTTAAAAATTTTAATTAAATTGTTTTAATTACGTGAGACTGTGATATAAGATTAACCACTTGCCGTGGCATTTTTTGCGAAGCTATGGATATTTGACGCGTTTATGTGTGTAGACAACTACTACTACAATTAAAAATAATAATAAAAACAAAACGTTGTATTTTTCTCTTTCTTTGCTTTGATTTCATGCACAAAGTACGCTGATTTGATGTAGAGAACTATTTCGATATGACTGATAAACGAAATTAACAATTTTGAAGGTTTTCTCATCTAAAGTTTGGCCTGACACGTAGCAAAATGTCATCTACAAATAACACAAGAGGTCGAGCATAATTAACGGATTCGCTGCCTTAAATGCGTTTACTGTTGAATTAGCAAGACTCCTACAATCGAACTTCGATTTTATAGTCAAGATTCACATTAGAGTCTTGTCACGATGCAAAAGCCGTGACGAGTTTTTTAACTGTTTTTTAACTATTCCAAATCAAGTTATTCTCCCTACCTTCGAGTCTGACCCAAAGGCATTGACTGGCCATCTTGTTGTTCTTTTTTTGTAGCGAGTACGTTATGTGTTTAGATGGTACTGCTTCATGATTTTGTCAATTTTTTAAAACCCCGACTTCAAATTGAATCGGCTCTATAACAACTTTTTTTCGATGTTAAATTTTAAAAAAATTGGCAGTAAAATTAAGACGTTTCAATTGTCAACGTACTTTTTTGGCGGAAACATCACTACAACAACAACAACAATGATGGTCTGTCATAACATACGTGCTGACATTCTTCTCAATCTGGAGAAAGGTACGACCCTATTTTAGTAAGCAAAGTATTGTGGCCTACGATTTTGCATGAAAATTCAGGGCTCATAAGCCAAGATTGTTGACCACCAGTGTAGGATATTGCTTTGGTTGAAATGATTATTATTCGGCGCTATATAACATCTTTCGTATAACGTTAACCTGCATGTACTTTATTTTCTCCTGTTAAGAAGCATATAGAAGTCGGGACACTTAAGCGTTTTGATGGATATCTCCTGGTTTATTTCCGGGTCAATGTTTTGCCATTGCTCGAAAACGGTCTTAGCATCTACATCGAAGAGTTGCACCGGAAATAGACCAAAAGTTGCCATCGATACAATTTCCAGTTACTCCCGCAATGCTCCACGATCATCTTCAACAAAGCGATGTGTAAAATTTTCACACTAGACAGTAAATAGAATAACTTGATACAAAATGTTCTTTTGCGTTAAGTGAGTTTGAAGATGTGGCAACTTGAAGTTTACCAAAATCAAAATATGTCACATTAATGGTGTCTCTTTATTCATTGAAAGTTTGCATTTATCGGCTTAAGCGTATCAAATTCAAACCCTTGTTCACGTTGAAAACAATTGTTTAGATTACGAACTCTTTCATGCAAATCGAGCATGATTGCAATCCAACGGATTCATTCACTTTGCACTCAAATTCCATCGACTATATCACATCGGATTTGGTTTCCGACTTTCTTTTCAACACATAGATTTTGTTGAAGGCACAACCCAGGAAGTCACTTTGAAAAGGCTTTCGTTGACGTATTTTTTTTTTTATGTATTTTCGGTCTTCTCCCCGCTGTTAAGTGTGACACTGTGCTGGCAATATTTGCCTATTCGTTAATCACTTCAAGATATTGGGATTACAACGTGACCAGACTGTATAACTGTGGATCACTTTTTGAGATCTGTCCGCGCAAATCTTTTAAACAAACATATGGCCAGAGAAAGGGATAATGAAATTCGGTTTCGGCATAGAAAGACAGCTGGGATGTTCCAGTGACATGGGGCTTAACATATCAAATAATCCGCACAAAGCCCTTCAACAAACACATTTTCAGAAAAATGGATTATTAATTGCAGGCGGTTTTGGCATCGACAGGCATATTGGATTATTGAGTCGAATGGGGCTAACAAATCAACACAAAGCCATTCAACGAACAGAGATCAAGGAATATGCACAGAATGTATGCTCCAGCGAAAAACAAGACATTGTACATATAAAAAATATGTATTGAGCTTTAACTTTCACTCACGGATTGACATCGAAATAAACGTTTGACGAATTTGCGAAACGTGCTATTATATACGTAATATACACAGGCGTTAAGCGCCGAATTTAGAAAATAAAGCTCCCTTAAAAAATCCCACAATATTTGAAAGGTAATGCTGGGATAGTCGTTGAAGCGGGGATCGGCCACACCCAAAAGCGCTTGGCTCCAGAACGGTAACCAGGTAACTAAGTAAACAACAGTCACTACCATAAACGTTTTCGTGGCCCTATATTGATTTTGTTTTGTGCTTGATATGTTTGTGTTACTTCTATTGTTATTCGAAGGCTGCTGTAGTTTTACCGATGCCGGTTGCCTCAAAGGTTCTCTTGCGTTCGTTATTACGACGATGTTCTCTCCAGATCGCCCGAGACTCGGTGGCAATGGTGTTGTACTAAAGCCCCCTGTATTATTCTGCTCGCTGTTGACTCTGGTTGGAAGTGTTTGGTCGGGCATGACTTTGTTTTTGGCTTGTGTCTGTTGCCGGGTTTTCAGGTGTTTCCTCATCGTGATGTAAACTGCTGTGTAACATACCAGACTGGCTGTAACCAGGCATACAAAGATCAATACGGCCCCGATATTAACTATAGTATTGTCCCACGTATTCTCATAGATGTTGTACACTTCACAAAGGTAAACGTATGAATAGGTTATTTGAAGTCCCGAGAACACGTCTGAAGAGAAACCAAAACTGGCCGCAGACGTTTCTGTTACTACATAGCTTTGCGATCCAGACATGAACAAGAATGCAGACGAACACAACAAGCCACACAATACACACAACAGCAATATAACAACTGTCCGGATAGGGCCAACTTTTCGCCTTGAGAATGGTCTGCAGACTGCATTGAATCGATCGATAGCAACCGCTTGAAGAATAAAAGAAGAGGCTGACCACGATCCTACCCTTAGCCATTCCAAGAGTTTACAAGACACGATGTCCCGAAAACTAAAATAATGCGCCGTGAAATCTATGTGCAGAGGAATGACAACACCGCAACTCACTAAATCCACTAAAGCGAGACAAATTATGTGATAATTTGCCACGTTAGACTTTAAATGTTTATAAAACGTAAAAATAATGAGGCCATTTCCCAGCAAGCCTAACAAAGCCACGATTAGCTGAAAAGACCACTTTGGCCATGATTTGCTAAAAAGCTCCGCACTCATTTTGTCTGCAGGTATCCGACTGAGTGATACGTTTTGAACAAAACTCGAATTCTCAACAAAGAAAGTCATAATTCAAAGGGCTTTGTCGTATTTGAACGTGTATAAATGTTTGACAGTTTTTCTGTGAGCGCTGACTTTAATTCCTCCAAGAAATGTCTAAATGGCTTTAGACATATTTGTAACTCTAATAGCGCTAATGACTGATCTCCGTTTCTTCCACGTCTTGACGCACAGAAGGAGTTTCGGTCTTAACGTGTCTTTTGAATGACAGAAACGCCTTTTTCATGGACAAAACAAAATGACAGAAGTGTTTCACACTGAAGCTGGCGATTAGTTAATTATCATCTGAACTTTCGTACATATTAAGGAAGAGTCTATAGGCGTACTGTGGCTCCCAAATTCTGTTCTTAAAAGATTTGAATTCCGCAAACACTATAGTTTCCGCAAGGTTCACTTGACAGTATATTTCTCGGTGAATTGTGTCCATATCATACAACTTTGTTGATAGTAAGTTGCAAGTTTTTCTCTTGGAATGTCTTGTAAGAGTAAGTCAAATGGCAGAGTAAGACCAGCCAGGTGAGAATAGCGGTGGGAATGACCAGCTGTTCAGACAATTCCAATACTGAATTATCCACAGAGACATGGTTCATTTGTTAACGACTGTCTGTGAGAAGGTCCGATTATACATTTAAGGTTACCTTAGGTTTGGAAACTCTGGGATTCCTTATCGCTCTTGAGTTGAATGATTGGATGCTTGCTTTTCGTTATCTAGTCCAAATTCATTGGGTATACTTCAACAGTTACAAAACCATACAACAAGTATTTTGATCTGTTATAAATATAATGCTCCATTTGCTGTGCTGATGACGTGAATTCTCTCAGAACACACACTGACTTTAACCAATAGACGTTCTGATTGCCAAAAAGTTGAAATGTTAAAATCTTATATACAAATGAAGGAATAGTTAGATATTTTAACGGTATTCATGAATTTCGCTTGGTGAATTTCTCAGCACAATAAAAACATTAAAAAATCACACTGCAGTTTCTATCTGGAAGTGACCTTCTCGCCCGATGTAGAAGAACCGACAGAGAAAGTGCATCTTTTTCAGGGCATCCAGTGAAATATCTCAAACTCGTAGAAAATCCTATTTAATTTTGCTCGAAAAGCTACCATATCACTGAGATAGAGAACTGGCCACTACGGTGTTTCCAATTCCGCTTTTAACGACCTGTTCAGCTAATATGCGTAACCGTGGGTGTTCACGCTTGTAGCTGCAATTAAATTGCATGTCAATCTTTATATGATGGCCAATCGTTGATCGGTGTTTCCATGGTATCCACGCGGCGATCATTCGGTATGTCTGTTTCATATATTTAAGTTTTCCCTCTCTGACATCAGTTAGCAATGGTGTGTATAGTCACAGTTACTAAAAGTAAAAGTTTTCTAAACGGTTAAGTGATTCTCTATAGATAGGTTACCTTTATTTATAGCATAGCAAAGCTCAATTATTATAGCAGGCCTGGATTTGTAATATTGTAGTCGTGATAAATATTTGCTCGTGTCCATGCAACGGAAGTGGTCAAATTAGCATCATATTCTTGTCTTGAGAGATAAATGTAAAAATTAACCGCCATAACTCATTAAACCATACAGGGGCGTCTGGTTTATGCTTGTTTTGCAATTAACCGGTCCATTGTACATCACATAGGAAATGTGTTCTACATTAAATAGAAAATGTTTGATTTCTCAACCAAGCTTGATGCGAGCATAGCTTTATATCACTTTGTTAGCCTCTGTTATAGCGACATAACAATCACAATTTTCCGAATACATTGTATAGCTTCATCCCTTGAATAAAAAGGTTAACATATATTATTTTAGTATACAAACATACCACCCATACAGTTACACTAGAAGTATTATTTTAGTATACAAACATACCACCCATACAGTTACACTAGAAGTATTATTTTAGTATACAAACATACCACCCATACAGTAACACTAGAAGTATTATTTTAGCCATGTTTTCCTGTACTTGACTTATATATTTGTACAATCGTTTTTTGGTTTTTGTCATTTAATTGTTGTTGTAATAATGTTGTATGAACTGTAAAGAAAACAAAGACCATTGAATTCAAATTTAGCTTGGGGATAATCTACGTATTTTTATTGAAGTCTCCACCGACTGTAGCCCAAATCTCAGCATCGAATAGACTCCGAGACAGCCGTTTTCATTGTCATTCATACTTTATTGTTTATCAATCTCAAAAGAATGGTTGTATCCCGTAAATAGCGCTATAAGTTATTCCACACTAGCCCTCCAGTGAAACCCAGCGTGGAAAGAGATTTGTTGCACGTTAATATAACAGGATGTTAGGGTGACACCATTTTTTTCCTTGCGTATAAAATTGTTATAATTCTGGGACAGTCGACAGAAAAAAATATCGAAAAGAACTTAATGCTAACTGTTGAGGAGTATAGTATAGAAAGAATATATACTTTGGGTTAAAGGATATATTTTGGCGGAATTTCTAAGCGAAAGGAAAGATTTTGGAATTTATGGATTTAGGCCTCTTTTGCGAAATGATCAAAGGAGGGGAATAGACTTTGGAGTAAATGGATTCATTTTTGCGCCAAAAATCCTTTAAAAGAAAAAAGGAAGACTTAGGGGCTTTTGGATATGTTCATTAAGAATAATGAGATAAATGAATGTGTTAAACTGATAGATATGTCTATTTGAGTTTTAAAAGGTAGATGACATATGCGACAAAAATCGATATAATGGAGGTTTCGGTTTTACACAAGAGAGGTTGAAACTTTAAGGTGATTATTATACGTACCGGGTTACCTAAATTCATTTCCTCAAAAGAGGGCTGGCGTTGCAGACGTGTGACTTAATATATTGTAGAATAATTTATAAAAAAGGATTGAAGCTCTTGTTTATGAAACCATGCTTATTTGTTTATTATTTGAATTTATTGACTAGTATAAGAATAACGATATGTATAAAATAATGGAAAGGTTTTGAGGATAAAAAAGCTTCGGACAGTTTGATCTTTAAAAACATGTTGTGTAATTGGATAATTGAATATTTGTAGTGTCCTTACAGATGAAAACAAAAAAACATAGCGAGGTGTGGTCTATAATTTGAGTATGACTTTATTCTTTTGTTATCTCCCCCTGTCCATGTGACCATGAAAAGCATTTTCGTTTTTCGAGATAACTGCCTCTTACATGGATTTAAATTCAGAAAATTTAACATTATTCAGTGCTACGGATGCATGGGAACTCGGTAACCGTCGCTAAGAACAGAAGGCATATGTCATTAATCACACCATTTCCCAAAAATAACTTAGACAAATTTGGATAATGTGTAGTATGGATAGACAGCCTAAAAAATTACTTTAGTTTTCAAGTTTTGTAAGGCTGGGTAATCGGCACTAAAGATGCACCACTCTGCTAAACGAATCAGTGTGACTGTAGGCTAGTCGCGGGAGACTTAGAAGGAATGAACACCCTGTTCAATGAACCTGCAGATACTTGGCCGTCTCCTTCTGAACACGGGATAAACAGTGAAATAATGAAACTTGACCCACCTTCGATGTGTTTCTTTGCTGTTTTGAGTACCACGTTCAGCGTCAATGGCATGCAAGTTTTATTTAGGAAAATCAGTTCAACAGAACATCACTGCTCTAGTAGACCTGGGGACCGTTTCTCAAAGCGAGCTTAGCTTACGTTGAACCTAACTACCATTACAACACAATGCCTCCAGTACTGGTCGCTATGGTATTAATATTGAACGTAGTCAAAGATCGCTTTGTGAAACGGGCCCCAGGAGAATAGGCGATTGCTATCTCCGCAAGTCCGCATCCGTCGGGAGCACCCATTACATAGTTAAGGTCGATTAGCCGACTCACACTTATATGTGAATGTGTTTAACAGGTGTGTTTAATTAAACACCTTGAATGTTTATAACCACAGGTCCAATGCATTTAAAGCAAATGGGGCATTTATATTTATATATTAGAAACACGTAAGGAAAACCACCAGCGGTTCTCAATTTGACAGAGCAAGATATTGGATGCTATAAAATGTTATAAAATAGTGTACGTCGGTGCTTGCACTTTGGTGTTTCGTTTAGATGTCCCCAAGAATTTGATTAAAACATATTGGATAACAAACATCTTTTTTCATTACTTTTTTTATTTATTGATTGGTGTTTAACGTTGTGGTCAAGGGCATTTACCTTATATGCCGAGGGTGTATTCCAACATTAAATAGCGACGGTAAAACAACACTCTGAAGTCCTAGAATGTACTGCGCACTAATCTCGGACGTGATACGATAATCGCCATTTTGGCCGGAACTCTTTACAGCCCAGGTAAAATTGCCAATGTACATAAATTCCATAGGTTCCATTTGTTTTACATTCAGAATGAAATTTCCTCCATAGCTTAACTTTTAAGCCCTTAAAGCCAGATTAAATTCGCTTGGTTACCCCATGTTTGCTTATATATTTATTGTGCATATGGCAGTAAATAGGCTTTAAATGTAAGATTTTAGCCATATTCATACACC